>RJWM01034860.1:0-19423 GCA_004363535.1 Dasyprocta punctata | reverse complement strand
AAAATATTATGAAAGATTTAAAATATTAAAACCAAGAATATAAGGAATAGTTTTGTACCTTTTACTCAGTTTTAGAAATAATGGTGTCTTGTATTCTTCAATTCTTTTCTCCTACTTCTTTATATGTAACTACTCTCCTGGATTTAGAATTTGTTATTTTGTCGCACGATTTTGTTTTGTTTTATGCGGCACTGAGGATGGAGCTCACAACCTCGCACCTGCCAGACAGGCACTTAAGCCATTGAGCTGAACTCCCAGTCCTAGTTTTTTGAGGCAGGGTCACACTGTGTAGCTCAGGCTGGCCTTGCGCTCACGTTGTAGCCCAAGCCGGCCTCAAACTCACAACGCTCCTCTTACCTCAGCCTCTCGTGCTGGGATTAAAGGCGTGCGCCACCACGCCCGGCTAGTTCCCCCAAATTAAGAAAAAAAGACAGGAAGGAAATGGAGGAGAGAAATTGTGTGTGAGGAATGGGAAATAGAGAAGAAGGCAGGGCAGAGGATACACACACACACATACACACATATATGTATGGAGACACTGAGATACAGAGCGAGAGTGAGAGAGAGAGACTGGCTTATGTGCTTATAGAAGGTGGCAACTCCGATAGAGGAAGAGGTTGTTATATTGAATCTGAGGCTAGTGCAGACAAAGAATTCCTCTTTTTTTGGGAAACCTCAGTGTTTTCTCTCAAGGCCTTCAACTGATTCAGTAAGGCTGATCTATCCTATCTCAGGTAATGTGCTTCACTCATAGCCTACTTATTTAAATAATGTTTTTCACCCCTAGAAAACATTAGCAATATCTAGACTGGAATTTCACAAACAAGTGGGCACTGTAGCCTATCCAAGTTGACACAAATTAACCATCACCATCCTTGAGAAAGTAAACACATCCAAAGCGTGGACAAAGAATCAAAGGAGCCTGGAGAATGATGTCTTAACAAATACAAAGTGTCAATAGAGATATACCAATTATAAAGAGAAACCAAATAGAAAATTCGCAGCTAAAAATTACAATTGAAATGAAAAAAAAAAATCACTAGACGCTTTCAATAAACAGGAGAAAAAAATTAGTGAACTTGCAGATGGTCTCAGTGAAAGTATCAACTCTGAAGAAGAGGAAGAGAAAAGAACAACAACAACAAAAAAGAGCAGTGTACCAGTCCTTTGGGAACCATTACAGAAGGGAAGGAAAGAAGGGGTCTGAAAGGGATGATCATCTGAAGAAATAATGTCTGACATCTTCGCAAATTTGATGAAAGACACAAACCTCTACCTCTGTTATGGTTTATATCTAGAAGTCCCCTAAAACCTCAAGTGCTTATAGTGGGGATTTGGGGGTGTAATCATGGATGGGGGCGTGATTATTTATAGCTAAATGTGATTTGGGAGCTGAATCAATCATTAAATATGAACTCAAAAGAATTGGATTTATTAGTCTAAAATATTCATTTGCTGCTATTTTAAAATACTTTTTCTTTTGAAATAGTTTGACTTACAAGAAGTTACAAAAACAGTGGAGAGAATTCTCATCTACCCTTCCTCAGATTCACCAACTTAGCCATTGGGGTGAATGAGTGTGCGTGCATGCGTGCGCATGCGCGCGCGTGTGTGTGTAGTTTTATGGAATTCTATCACATGTATGCATTTGACTGACCACATCACAATTGGGCTTTTCAAAAAGAGACTCATTCTAGTTGTCTTTTTTTTTTTTTTTTGCGGCACCGGGGATTGAACTAACAACCTCATGCCTGCCAGGGCAGGCACTTAAGGCACTGAGCCAAACTCCCAGCCCTGGTTTTTTGAGGCAGGGTCGCACTATGTAGCTCAGGCCGGCCTTGCACTCGCGTTGTAGCCCAAGCCGGCCTTGAACTCACAACGCTCCGCCTACCTCAGCCTCCCGAGTGCTGGGATTAAAGGCGTGCGCCACCACACCTGGCTAATCTAGTTGTCTTTTATAAAGACTGTAAGACACATGCTCCTTACCAAATCTCATCCCTAACAAACTTTGGTCTGCTCTGTTTCCTTTAATTTTGTCACTTTCAGAAAATTACATAAACAGAGTAATACTGCACGCAACTTTTTGAGATTGGCCTTTTCACTCAGCTTAATGCCTTTGAGGCCCACCCAAATGTGTTCTTTTGTATTGCTGAGTAGTAGTGCACTATATGGATGTACTGCAGTTTGTTTATCCACTCACATTAAGAATGTGGGCTATTTCTATTTTGAGACTATTATAAATATCTTATCGCCTGGCATGGTGGTGCACGCCTTTAATTGCAGCACTCAGGAGGCTGAGGTATGAGGAGCGTTGTGAGTTCGAGGCCAGCTTGTGTTGTAACGTGAGCGCAAGGCTGGCCTGAACTATGTAGTGCGACCGTGTCTCAAAAAACTAGGGCCATAAGTTTGGCTCAGTGGCTTAAGTGCCTGCCTGGCTGGTGTAATGTTGTGAGTTCAATCCCCTGTGCCACAAAAAAAAAAAAAAAAAAAAAAAAAAAAAAAAAAAAAAAAAAAAAAAAAAAAAAAATCCTATCAACATTCACATACAGGTTTTTGTAGGAATGCATGTTTTTATATTTTTAGGATAAACACTCAGAATAGCTACAGTTAGTCTGGGTCACATGGTAAAGTATGCTTAATTTCCTAAGATATCTATAAGGTTGTTTATACGATTTGACACTCTGACCAGCAACGTACAAGAGATCCTACTTAGCGCTATAATTTTTGGAAAAATTTGCTGAGCAAATTTCGCTTGCTTTATGTAATTCACTGGTGCTTGGCTGGGAAATAAATTGAAGAAACAACCTTGGTATTCAGCATCTACGTATGCATCATCACTGCTTGAACTATGAGCATTTCTAAGAACAACCTATGATCCCCTAGTCTTTGCACTGAACAATGCTAATTTATTTCAGTTTTTCAAAGTTGACTTTGATGAACTTGTGAAGATGTTAAGCCTTTAAAACAGATATTAATACTCTCAATTTTTTTCAAAAGCATCAATGGGTACAGTTGTAGAGGCTGTTTTGCAAATGAATACTTTTGCTCAATAGATGGTTTTGTGAATCGGTGATTCACAAAAGCTGTGCGATGGTAAACAGGACTTCACGGAGCATCAGTGTTTCACTGTAAACTCCAATTTGGTTGGACTTGGAATTTTGTGGAGTTGAAAAACTTTTACTGTGTTTGTATCTTATTTGAAGTCTGCTCTTTGAGGAATTGCACCTGCTACTTCACCACATCCAAGAAATTTCTTGTCACTATTTCCTTCCCCATCTCCATTTCTATTTTTAGAATTCATCAGTGGACTGGTACATTTCCTAAAACTCAAATTGCCTGTAATCTCAATTCTGATCAGAGAGTAACAACTATGAATTGAAACTGAAATCAAGTTGAAGAAAAAGACAATATTTAAAAACTTTTTTTTTACCAAAAAGTCAGCTTTTGCTACCTAAGTTTTGCGATTAAAATGATATTAAATGACTCAGGTGGAAATGAAAGTTGCATCACACAATTATGTATTATAAACCACCACAACTAAATAGCCCCAAATAATTTCATGCACATCAATAACATATTTTTAATTAGGGAATAACTTCTGTTTTAGTTGAAGAAATACATTCTAACGTTTGGATTCATATTTTGAGGAATTTTTTTAAGAGTAGAAAGAATTTATTGAAAGCCATAAACGCTTCTGTGTAAGAGAAAGAGAAGGGACTCCAGAAAAGAATATTATTTCTAAAACTAATAAATAAAATACTGAGCACAGCCTAGTGGTAGATTACTAAAAGCAGCCATACTACATCAAGAAAAATTATAGCGATGCAACATAATTTGTGCATTTTATGATAAGTTATCAATATCATATATGAAGTAATGGTATAGCATATGCTAGGGTAAGGTAGCAGATGCAATTTCTCAAGTGTATTACTTTACTTGCTATAATGTAATGTAATATGTTTTTATTCTTTTCTATTTTTATAGATTCATGCCAGGGCTGGGGATTTAGCTCAGTGGCCTAAGTGCCTGCCTGGCAGGCATGAGGTTGTGAGTTCAATCCCAGGTACCACACAAAAAAAAAAATCTAGTATAGATTCATGCCAGTAGTTAATGATTACATCAGTTAACAAGTTTCATCGTTGTTGACATCTAATTGCATCCTGCTACGGTTTATACATTGTGTCAACTTGAGAAGTCTAGCAGCTTCATTAAGTAACTCAGCAGCTCTACATCCTGGGGTGTACAGCACAGTTACCTGGTCATTGTTACAATTTGAGAAGGTCCGAAGTTTAACTGGGAGACTCAGGAGGGAGCCAGGGGTCTTACTTTGTAAACATCCTCATCCTGTGCAAAGGAAGGCAAGGATGTTTGTGGATGCTACACCCACCCTGGGGGGGTGTCCTGTGTACTATATAAAGGAGGATAAGAGGCTTGCTCTGTCCCCCCTTTTACTCTGGATACTTTTGCTCCAATGCTGCTTTGAAGTGTTGTTCCTGTGCCATGCCACCCTGCCTTGGAGCCAGCTGATGGTGGACTGAAACCTCCAAAAACTGTAAGCTAAATAAACCTTTCCTTCCCTAGTTTGGGTGTCAGGTGTTTTGTCTCAGCAACAAGTAAAAAGTAACCAAGACACATCCCCTGGCCATTCACCATTTTCCAGAAATGTCTCCACTATGCTTGACTCTTTACTACTCTGCTTGAACTTCAGGCTTGCTAAATAAAAATCCTGTTAGGATTTTGATTGGAATTAAATTGAATTTATAGATTAATTTGAGGATGGATATTTCTACATTTGGTGATTCTGTCCATGAACTTGGTATAATGTTTCCATTCATTTAACTTTTTGTTACTGTCACAATAGTTGCTAGTATCTCTACCATCTTGAATGCTTCTTTCTTGTTTTTTGACTACCCCTCACTACTGTCTAGCAAATTTTCACTTAACCTTGAAGTGTCAACTCATATACCACTTCCTTTGTGAAACCTGCCTCCGCTGCTTTAGGCAGACTTGGAGGAACCTTCTTCCCAGGCGCCTGCCACCCACAGTATGTTACATATAATTGCAAGAGCAAATCTTTACTGATTGGACCACTAAATACCAAAGCACTGTTCAGCATTCTCGGAACAATAATAGTTCATATGATCTTCAAAGCAATCATTTGAAAACAAAATTGGTTCTATTCTCTTCATTTAAAAGCAAATGAGATTAGAGAGAGCAACTTACCTCAGGCACATAGCCAGACTGAGATAAATCCAAGATATGGATCTAGGTAGTCTAGCTCTAAAGCAGATGCTCTTTGCTATTACCCTCTCCCTTAAAGCAGTTGTGTAATATATTGAAATGGTTTATCTGTGATCATTTATACAGCCCAGGGAAAATGTTTTAAGTGCACACCTCAAATCAGGCACAGCAAAAAGTGGAATACAATATAAATAAAACCAACATTAAATGAAAATCACATCAATGAATATATAACTACAAATTGTGTGTTATGGATTAAAATCTGGTGGCCAACTTAGCACCAGCTGAATTACATCAGCATGGTGCTGAGTAAAGGTTGGCCACCTGAGGAAAGTTACAAGCATAAATAGAGATGTGGAGAAGAAGAGCAAGGCATTGTGGGTTCTTTCAAGAGGTGGTGTTTCGAGCTGATGGTTCTCCCGGAGGTGCATGTCATGCTGGCTTCCTCAATGTGGATTCAGCCATTATCATTGGAGGAGCTCAGGACCTCATCGATGAGAGGGACTGTGGTTCACCTTGGGGAGCTCTGCTCCTCACATTGTGCATCGCTTCCTGGCTCCGGAGGGGAAGCTGTGTGCTGGAGAAGCTAGTCACGCTGGGCTTCCTGACCTGTACTTGACTGAGGATGGCTGTGGTACTCTTCAGGGCAGCCCTGCTCCTTATTTTGAGCGTGACTTCTCAGCTTCCATGTAGAACCCTCAACCCACTGCACAGCTCCTTCACCCTGCTGGCATAGACTTTCTAGTTCCACTGCTGACCTTTGGCCTTCCCGGCACAGAGCTGCAAAATAGACTGGCGGGAGTCCTTATTGTGGGCTCTTAGATTTCCAGTTGGATTTGTGGGAGGCATTGTCATGCATTTTGGGTCTCTAGCTGGACTCATGCAGGACATTGCTGTGGGATGTAGGCCCTTGTTTGAATATCCTGGGTCTTTAATGTTGTGGACAGATTTTCCTGCATTTTCTTGTGTTTAACTCTGGGTGACCATCATAAAACAGTATTATAAACTCTGTGTCCTGTATGCAGTTGTTCTCCCTGTAACCCCTGACTACAACATTGTGCTAAAATGCCCTGGGAGAATGGGGGTGGGTAGGTAAGGATTCTACAAATTAAAATTGCAAAAGAAACCAAACCTGGTGATGCACACTTGTAACCCCAGCACGCAGCTAGGCTGAGACAGGAGAATCACAGGGAGTTCGAGGCCAGCCTGGGCTGCATAGTGAGACCTGGTCTCAAAACAAACACCACAAAGAAGAGGACACACACACAAAAGAAAATGCAGGAGGGACTTGGGGTAATATGTGTGTTCTTGAGGGTGCACGTCACAGGAAAAGTCATGAAGTTGATTTAAGATGTGTTGAGTTTTAGGGCTGGAAATATAGTTGTCCCTCCCTGTAGTGTTGGTAATATAGGAGAAATATAACTCCCAACCTGTTAGATGTCAAATGTGCCAAGTTTGTAGTGCCACAACATTGAAGAATGAAGTCTTGAACAAAAGGAAGAAGTTAGGAGGGTTTTATTGGAAATAAGTAGGACTAGCTCCTGGATTTCAAGGAGAAGTCTCAAATGGGGTATCCACCAAGGCCCTTTTTCAAGGTAATCCATACAGCAAAGGCACAATGAGGGTTCAACATGGTTCAAACTACAAGTATAGCTGCTTGGTTGATATTGGCCCAATAGGGAAGCAGGTCACATAGCAAGGGTACTGTGAAAGAACAAAAGGATTTTCAAGAAGGGATGGGTCCAGATGCTCCTATCACCCATCTGGGTGTCTGATGGTGTATAGGATATGCTATGTACCCCCAAGTCCTCATACTTTTGATGGGGCTGAGTCTGACACTTGTGATCAGTTTGTTGTCTAGCGCCAGGATTAATGGCGCCAGGATTAATGACGTGACTGCTACACCCGCCCAGGGGTGGAGCTGAGATACAGTATAAGGGAAGGCGGGTCTTCCTCTTGCTGGCTTCCCGGCTTCCGCCCTCTCTCTCGCCAGCGCAAATTGCGGCTTGCAGCTTGCAGCCGCCATGAACTGTAGCCCCGTCATCCCATGCTGCCTTGGAGCCCACTTTATGGACTGAAACTCCCGAGAAACTGTAAGAATAAACCTTTCCTTCCCTAACTTTGGGCGTCAGGTATTTTGTCTCAGCAACGAGCAAAAAGTAACCAAGACAGATGGCTATCTGGACTTAATGGACTGAGTGGTGCTAATAATAACATAATCTCAAGTGATTGTTTATCCCTTAGGGAGACATGTAGGCATGGCCATTGCATCTTTATCTTGAGGCCTGGCCTTCTTCAGTGCGCCTCCAGCCACTATTCTGATGTCTATATTTTTTCCCCCGTTGACTTCCTTCAGGGTCTAGTCCATCTCTGTGTAATTACTAACTTAACTGTCTATAATGGGGTGGAGGTGGGGTTATTGGTTCCAGAACTTCCAGGAATACCAAAATCTGTGGATGTTCAAGTCCCTTATAAAATGCAGTTGCATATATAACCTATGCAACACCCACTACATTTAATCTCTGGGTTACTTATAATACCTCACACAAAATAAATGCTATGTAAATAGTTACATTTTACTGTGTAAGGGATAATAAGGGGGAAAAGGTCTGTATGTGTTCAGTGCCGCAGTAACTATGCTAGGCCTAACTACACGATACACGTCAGCAGCAAGGTAACATTTTGACGGACCAGGAGGGTTGACTGTGGAAATTTGGGCCCCGGGCATGCGGCATATAATCACTAAGAGGCAGGCTGTGGTTACACCACGTGCATGAATAAGACTTCTCGAAATAAAGTCGTGGAATCAGACAGACAGACAGACAAGGGAAAAAGGAAGAAAGTCATAGAGGCGGCAGTGACTTGACACCGTTTTTGTCTCTAATGTCCCAAATGGGGCTCAGCAGAGAACAGGTGCTCAGTACAGTTTTGGCGGCTGGGCTGAATGAATAGAATGAACCCTCAAATGAGTGTCGCCTCGGTAATTTTAGCCCCTTCCTCTGGAGACTCATTCCCCTCCTTAGAATGACCGTGGCGGCTTGGTTAGAGCCTGCAGCGGAGTCGTGCGGCTGCGGCTGGTGCCCAGAACGCAGCCAGGAGGGGGCAGGCTGCGCGCGTGTGCGCGGGAGGGCGAAAATCATCGGGACTGGGAAGGCAGTGGCCTCGCCTCGCTCGGCGGTCCCCGGAGGACGCCCGGCTGCGCTGGGCGGGAGAGGGCGAGCGCAGGAGGAGCAGCGCTGTGTCTGGAATAAGGCGAGCGTGGCGGAGAAGCCAGATCAGCCGGCGGGAAGAGAAGGCGGCGCTGCGGCCGGCGCCCAGCACAGTCACCGCTTCTTGGAGGGACCTCCCAGGCACCGGGGTGGCACCGGGCAGAAGTAAAGGGATGAAAAGGAGAGAGGCTCGGGAGATGGAACTGAGCCACCCGGAGGTCGGTGGACACTTTCACCCGGGACCCCTCCAGGACTGGGGAAAGAGCAGGTGAGAATGCCGCTGGCGTCTGCACCCCAAAGCTGGCACAACGGACGACCCCCAGGCCTCGCTTGGCAGCCCCGGAGGACGCCTGGCTGCCGGGCAGTTTGGGAAAGACGTGGAGAGCCGTGAGGTGCCTGGAGTCCAGGCCGCCCCCAGGGGGCCGGTCGCAAGCCTCCGAGTCCGCAAACACCTCCCTTCGCCGCGGGGTGGCGGAGTTGGGGGCAGGCGCGACGCACAGACCCCGAGGGGTGGCCCCGCCCAGAGCCGCAGGGAAGCCCGCCGTGGGGGGCGGAGTCGTCGCCGCCCCGCAACCCGTGGGACCGCGGCCCCCGTCTTAAATACGCCGAGCCTCTCGCTGCGCCTCATTCCTCTCTCCCGCTAGTCTCGCTTCTGTGCCATGGCTTCAGCGCTGAGCTATGTCTCCAAGTTCAAGTCCTTCGTGATCTTGTTCATCAGCCCGCTCCTGCTGCTGCCGCTCATCATTCTGATACCCGCCAAGGTCAGTTGCTTCTCTGGGCAGCCCAGTGTCCAGTAACGGGCACGGAACTGGGGACGCTGAGCTGGAACGCACGAATTCCCTGGCAGGGCCCGCTCCCCTGGGGCGCGCGCACTCAGGACCTGCAGGTGCCTAAAGGGAGGTGCCCTGCAAAGAATCCCGACGGGCACAGATACGCGAGGGTGCACCTACCCTGGGGGTCGCGGATTCCAGGGCACAAGCACAGAGATCCAGATGTGAGCGCTGAGTTTAGCCACACAACCCTGGTGATAGGCATAGCCTCTGCCTCAGAATCCCCCAGAGTGCAGAAACACCGGCCTCTGCCCCCAAAATTCCACTCTGGCCAGCGCTTGTCTCTCCCTCACTCCTCCCTGAGCGAATGAACTCTGTCCAGCTGTAGGTGGCTTCTGACCTCAGTCAGGAACCTAGAGGAAAAGAGCATCATCTAAGTAGATCTCTCTTTCTCTCTGTCTCTGTCTCTGTCTCTGTGTTTCGACAGGGTCTCTGTGTAGTTCAGGCCAGCCTCGAACTCACAGGCGATCCTCCTGCTTCAGCCTCCTAAATGCTGGGTTTACAAGCATGCACCACCAACCCAGCTTCCATCTGCATTTCTTTCCTTGTCAGAGATCAGCGAAGCCACATCTGAGTCAAAATCCTGCCCTAGAGTGATTGGCAGGAAAGAGTTGAGCTACTTTGCCCACTGCCTGCTGTGGCTGCAGCAGGAGGAGGAGTGTGTTCCCAGCGCTCACGCCTTGGGTGGCATGGCCCAGAGTTGCAAAGAAGCTGTGTCCCATGCCCTGGGCTCCTAGCCCTCCTCGGAGAGGGAGAGAGAATGAATGGCCTTGGCCACAGGGCGGGGGCGGGGCCGGCGCCCTGGCCCGGACTTGGTTGTACTGCGCACAGCACAGCCCGTTTGGCAGAAGCCCGAGCGCTTTGAAGCCTTTTGTGGCTGCTGGCTGCTCCTTCCTCCTTCCCTCATTTAGCCCTTTCACTCTCAGCCCAGACAGGAAACCTCCGGCTCCCTCCTCCCCTCCCCAGGCAGGTTTGGGAAACAGAGGAACTCTTGAGGGCATGCTCCAGGGCAGTGCTGGAGAGGGGCACACTGGGGTGCTGGAAAGTCAACCTGAAAAGAGAACTGACCTCCACCATCTGCTCAAGCCTGTGACCTGCACTAAGTCCCTGTGCGCCCTGAACCTTAGTACAACAGGATGGTTTGGGAGTTAGAAGGGTTTATGATGATTCCTAAGACGCAAAAGGTGGAGATTAGGAAGGACCTTTGGGTGAACACAGCAAAGGCTCTGGGCCCCAATGTGGCAGCTTCTGAGATGCAACACTGCCAGCCAACAGCCGTAGTTCCTCTGGAGAAAGCTACTTGGGGCCATTGCTGACCGTGGCAGGGAGCCAGGCAGGAGAGCTGTGCTTTGAGTTGTGCTGGCAGGGAGAGATGTTCCTGGAATAATTACAGTCCCTGGGTTGACCTCCCTGCTCCAGGGCAGTGTAACTGAGACCCTACTCCACTCGGCACACTCACACACGCACAGGTGAGTCCTGGGCTGGAACCTCAACTCAGAAGCGTGTGTGTGTGTGTGTCTGTGTGTGTGTGTGTGTGTGTGTGTGTGTGTGTGTGTGGTGGATTAAGCTTCTAGGAGCAGGAAGAGAAGGGTCCTTCCATAAGTCACATTTTGGTGCCTTTTTCTCCAGTAAGGTCGAATGGCTGGGAGCCTAGGTCGCAGGCTTCCTGTTTTTCTCCTTTGTGCTTCTTTTTTTGTGACCCCTGAAGACCTCCCTGATCCCATCCTCCACTCTACCCACCAGGGCAGTTGTGCAAGGAAATTCAGAGGTCCACACACAGGCAGAGCTGAGGATGTCAGTCGGGCCTAGGAGCCTGGGCAGCCTTGTCTCTGCCCAGTGATGACTCGCAGGGTAAAATGACCTCCACCACCACCTGCACCCTCCCCTAGGCTTTCTTCTTTCCTTTTTCTCCTTCACCTTATTTGCTTCCTGGTCTCATCTCTGCTGCCATTATTCTACCCTTTTTCTGGGTCCCTTTTAAAAAAAATCATTTAAATAAAATAAGTGATAAATATATTATTTTTTAAAGTACATGTGTGTAGTACATAAAGTTTATATTTCTTTAAAAAAAATTTTTTTTGGTGTTTTTGAGACAGGGTTTCACTATGTAGTTCAGGTTGGCCTTGAACTCACTTTTAGCCCAGGCTGGCCTTGAATTCACAGTGATCCTCCTGCCTCAGCCTCCTGAGTGCTGCGATTACAGGCATGCACCACCATGCCTGGTAAAGTTTACATTTCTTGTGGGGAGTTGGTCCATGTACATAGCACATCTTAATTCCTTTTTCTCATCCCCTTTCCCTCTCTTCCCTCCCAACCCGTCTCTCTTTTTTTTTTTTTTTTTTTTTTTTGTGGTACCGGGGATCGAGCTCATAACCTCATGCCTGCCTGACAGGCGCATAAGCCGCTGAGCCAAACTCCCGGCCCTGGTTTTTTGAGGCAGGGTCGCACTGTGTAGCTCAGGCCGGCCTTGCGCTGGCGTTGTAGCCCAAGCCGGCCTCGAACTCACAACGCTCTGCCTCCCGAGTGCTGGGCCAACCCTTCTCTTGATTCCCTTCCTTTTAAAAAAAATCTTGGTACATATTTGCAGTGCATAATGTTTCTATTCCTTGTGTGTGGTTTGTGCATGTGCATGACACATCTTAATTCTTTTTTTATCCCGTGTCCCTCCCCTCCCTCCCCCTCCATCTCTTCCCCTTCCCCTTTGAGAAAGATCTACTGTTTCCCTACTTCCTGTTATCTATCTTTTGTTTTGTTCTTTATCTTTTATTTTGTTCATATAATAGAAACCCTGTGGTATTTGAGCGTTTGTGTCTGATTAACTTAACATTACAGTCTCAAGGTGCATCCATTTCCTACAAATGACTCAAGTTTATTCTTCTTTATGGCAGAGTAATACTCCATTGTGTATAAATAACACCTTCTCTCTGCCCATTCATTTGTTGTTGGACATATGGGCCACTTCCAAGATTTAGCTGTTATGAATTGTGCTGCTGTAAACATGGGTATGCATGCACCACTGTAATATGATGTCTCTAACTCTTTCAGATGCTGAGAAGGGGAAGAGCTGGGTCAAATGTGATTGCTAGTTTCAGGTTTGTGAGGAATCTGCACACTGCTCTCCATAGCGGTTATACTAGGCTATTCCCACCAGCAATGTAGAAGTATGCCTTTCCCCCTGCAGCTTCTCCAGCATTTGTTATTATTTGATTTCTTGAAGATGGCCATTCTTTCTGGGGTAAGACGCAATCTCAGGGTGGTTTTAATTTGCATTTCTCTAACAGCCAGCAATGAGCATTTCTTTGTTTGTTTATTGGCCATTTGTACTTCTTCTGTAAGGTGCCTATTCATTTCTCTTGCCTAGTTTTTGACTGAATCTTTTATTTTGACTCAGTTTTTTGCTTTCTTTGTGTATTTTAGATGTGAGTCCTCTGTCTGAGGAATCACTGGCAGAAATTTTTTCCCATTCTGAAAGTTGTCTTTTTACTCTGTTGGCAGTTTCTTTTGCTGTGCAGAAGCTTTTCAAATTGATATGATTCCATTTGTTGATTCTTCAGAATATTCCACATGCAACCAGGGATCTGTGCAGAAAATCTTTGCCTGTGCCTATAACTTCAAGAGTTTTACCTGTTTTTTTTTTTTTTTTTTTTTTGAGACAGGGTCTTGCTATGTATTTCAGGCTAGTTTTGAACTTTCTTTGTAGTTCTATTTTTTTGTTTGTTTGTTTGTTTGTTTTGGTATCAGGGATCGAACTCACAACCTTGCACCTGCCAGGCAGGTGCTTACGCCACTTGAGCTAAATCCCTGGCCCTATTTTTTGAGATAGGGTCTCACTATGCAGTTCAGGCTGGCTTTGAACTCACTTTGTAGCCCAGGCTCATCTCAAACTCACAATGATCCTCCTGCTTCAGCCTCCCAAGTGCTGGATTAAAGGCGTGCGCCACCACGCCCGGTTTTTATGTAGTTCTAGACTAGCCTCAAACTTGTTGCAATCCTCCTGCCTCAGCCTCCTGAGTGCTGGGATTGTAGGCATGTGCCACCACACCTGGCCAAGAGTTTTACCTATTTTATCTTCCAGCAGGTTAACTGTTTTTATTTTAACATTTAGTTCTTTGATCCACTTTGATTTTAGTAGACAGACAGTTTTCCCAACACCATTTATTTTATTTCATTCTGTGTGTGTGTGTGTGTGTGTGTGTGTGTGTTTTGAGACTGTGTAGGCTGACTTTGAACTCCCTATGTAGCCTAGGCTGGCCTGGAATTCACAGTAATCCTCCTGCCTTCACCCTCCCAAGTACTGTGATTACAGGCGTGTGCCACCACACCTGGCTTCTTTAGTGTGTTTATCAGAAAGGATGCTGAATCTTGTTAAAGGTCTTTTCTTTATGTGTTGAAAAAAGATCATGTGATTTTTGTTCTTGACTCTGTTGATGTGATGCACTGCATTTATTGACTTGTGTATGCTGAACTATCCTTGTATTCCTGGGATATTTCATCGTGACTTTGTCATGGTGTACGTTCTTCTTGATTATTCTTTGCATTCTGTTTGCCAGTATCTTGTTGAGGAATTTTGTATTCATTTTCATTACAGAGATTGATCTATAGTTCTCTTTTCTGGTTGATTCTTGTCTGGCGTTGGAATCAGGGTAATGTTAGCTTCCAGGAATGACATTAGGAATACTTCATCCCTTTTCATTTCATTAAAAAGCTTGAGGAGTATTGTGGTGTTAGAACTTCACTGAAATTTTTGTAAAATTCAATTATGAACCCATCCGAACCTGGGCTTTTCTTAGTTGGTAGGTTATTTATTACTGCTGTAATTTCATTGCCTGATATTGAATTACTCAGGGTTTTTAAATATTCTTGGTTTGCTGGGTGTGGTGGCTTATGTCTGTAATCTCAGCACTTGGGAGGTTGAGGCAGGAGGATTGCCTCAAGTTTGAGGCCAGCCTGGGCTACAAAGTGAGTTCAAGGCCAGCCTGAACTGCAGAGTGAAATCCTGTCTCAAAAAGACCAAAAAAAAATTCTTGGTTCATTTTTGGTAATTCATAAGTATCTATCTATAATATGCTTGTTATTTCAGCAGCATCCATTGCGATTTCACATTTTTCACGTCTAATTGTGTTTATTTGGGTCTTATCTCTTCTTTTTTTTGGTTAGATTGGCTAGAGGATTGTCTAGTTTTTCTTTCAAAGAATCAACTGTTTGACTCATCGATTCTTTGTATTTTTTGTTTCGCTTTCATTGAATTCTGCTCTGTTCTTCATAATTTCCTTGTACTAGCTTTGGATTTAGGTTGCACTTATTTTTCTAGGGCTTTGAGGTGCACCGTTAGGTGACTTGGGCTTGCCCTGTTTTTGTGGTGTGGGCTTTCACAGCTCTAAACTTCCCTCCTAGGACAGCTTTCATCACGTCACATAAATTCTGTTATATTGTATTGGCGTTATTATTTAGTCTTATTTCTTCCTTGATTTCTTCTGTAATACATTGTGTTGTTGCTGTTGTTGTTTGTTTTTTGAGACAGGGTCTCACTATGTAATTCAGGCTGACCTTAAATTCACTTTGTAGTCCAGAGTGATCTTAATTTGCAGCCATCCTCTTGCCTCAGCCTCCCAAGTGCTGCGATTACAGGTATGCACCACCATGCTGCTCTTCTGTAACCCACTGTTTAGTTAAGAGTATATTGTTTAGTTTCCATGTGGTTGCATAATTTCTGTGTTTTCTTTTGTCATTGGTGTCTAACTTCATTGTGCCCAGCAGGATTCTGAAGCTATTATACCCTTTTCCAGGGGGACTTTGGGGAATGTAGACAATTTTTAGGGGAATCTGTGGTTTCAGGGAGATGCAGAATGGCCTACAACAAAGTCCATTTGGCCTGAAGAACAGACAGTGGATTAGAAATGATTCTCTTTGTATTATAGGCAGCCAAATTAGATTGAAATTAATACACAGTTAGAGAGGAACTGGGTTCTCAAAGAAGTCTGCAGAAAAAATAAAGACTTCAGAACAGTGGCTAGAGGTACAGCTAAAGAAAGCAAGGCCTCAGGATGAAGTCACACTGGTCACGTTGCATACCTCCCTAGGGGATAATAGCAATTTGAGATTATATTGTAATTAGTACCACCTAGTCCATTAAATCTAGATGTACATTAGACATGCAGGTGGGTGACCAAAACATCTGGACCCATGCTTTCCCCAAAATGTTGCTGTTTTAAAAGTCATAGGTAAGCCAAGGTTAATGGGTGCTGGCTATTTGCCCTTGCTATGAGCCTTACTTTCCTATTAGATAAATATTAGCTAAGTGGCAATACTTGTAATCTTATTGGCTGATTACAGTTTGACTCACGTTATACCCACCTCATGATTTTGCTCTTCAAAAAGTCTTCGGGGAAATGACCTCTGTGGCAACCACTTTTGAGACTCCTCCTATTTCTCAGGAGCTATGTCTCAATAAACTTTTCCTACTCTTAACCCCCATTTTCCCTTAAAATTCATTCTTCAATATTTGGGGGGCATAAGCTAGACAGATCTGAGATCTGGCATGGTTGAGAGTTATGTGTATTCTATATCATTTGGAATACTGAATGGGACAAATTAGGGGACAAAGTATGTGACAGATGTCTATCCAGGTATACTGACAGACTTCAATCTTTCTTACTGTAATATGAGTTCAGTTAATGAACATTCAGGGAAGGCCCCAGAGGTCATTGTTTCTTGCTTGGTGGGACAGGAATTTAAGCAGATCCAGAGATGACTGAGTAAATACAGCATCTACTACCAGAGAGAATACTGAATGGGACAAATTAGGGGACAAAGTGTGTGACAGATGTCTATCCAGGTATACTGACAGACTTCAATCTTTCTTACTGTAATATGAGTTCAGTTAATGAACATTCAGGGAAGGCCCCAGAGGTCATTGTTTCTTGCTTGGTGGGACAGGAATTTAAGCAGATCCAGAGATGACTGAGTAAATACAGCATCTACTACCAGCTGCTGTCCTCTGAATTCCTTTAATTTAAAGTATCTAGTATGCCAGGGTACCATATTTTGGGGTTACCATCCCTAGACTCGTTTCATTCTTCTCTCTTCCACACAGCAAGTGTGCCAAGTTCTGGAGACTTCTCTTTGTTTCTGTAACTGGAGAGGATGCTACTGGCATCTCCTGAGAGGAGAGCAAGGGTGCTTTGAACATTTCACAGGACACACGACAGGACAGTCCCCACAGTGAAGAATCATCTCACTCCAGACATGAGTGTGTCAGGACCTCAGACAGCACGCAGGTGTCCAGAGTTTTTTGTAAGGTGCTGAAAAAGATTTATTCTAAAAATTTTTTTTAATGTATTTACTTGTTTTTGTAATACTAGAAGCTGAATCCAGGGCCTTAAACATTCTAGGCAAGCACTCGACCACTGAACTACACCCCAGCCTGAAAGATTTATTTTTTTACAACTGGTAACACAACTGAGATGAAGAATGTCTCTGTGTTGGTGTGGTGTCTTACAAGTCTGACAGCTGCTCTGGGGTAAGGATAGACAGTGAGAGAGAGCAAGGGCCACCTCTCAGCATCGTGGTCCCAGCCTGGCTCCCATGACCCCCGTCTGCTCCTTTGCTTCTTTTGCTGAGAACTTACAGAGCATCTCTTGGAAGTGTTGACCCCTGTGCTGGTTGCTGAGGGTGAAGTGAATCTACAAAGACGGTTTGTATTCTCAAGTCACACATGGGTGGTGGTACAGGTGAGGTAGGACAGAAGAAATAAAAAGTAGGTAGAAAGGAAACAAGGACACAGAAATATTAAAAGTTGTTCTTTCAAGGAGAATTGCAGCTTCAAGACACAAGTCTAATTTATTTATTTACAATATTTATTTTCCTCTTTTTTTTTTCTTCCCGAACATAGTAAACCTGGACAACTCCCTTTCACCTACAAATAGATTTTCTCATTTTACTTGCAAGTATCCTCTTTCATCTGTGAATAAACCACCCTTACCTTTGTAAATTAAGATTTCCTGTATGAGTGAACTGTCATCTTATTATGGTTGGGCCACCCTCTTCCACCCACTAGACAAGATTAAGACTATGGGTTATCAAACTCCACAGATTTCCACCACCAAAACCAGAAAGATCCCCAGTTCCCAACTACAGTGTGTCTCATTTTTTTCTGAGCTCCCTGCACTCTGCTGTTGACTGCGTCCTGTATCTCTATCTCATAAACCTTTTCATGTCTCTTTTACTAAATTCTTTTTCTGCAACAAGAGTCAGCAGACTGCAAACTTGTTTGAAAAGCATAGGATAGATCTCTTATTTCAGCCTCAGGGACGTCACAGACCCAACCCCTGCCCGGTGACACAGGGAGAAAGTGAAGGAAGCAATGACAATAATCTGGTGTACTAATTGCTGAGGATACTCAGAGGAAGACCACACTGAATCCAGACCTTGAAATAAGACTTAAACCTCCCTGTAAAACAGCTGTCAGTACAGTCCTTAGGAGTCAAAGCAGGACTGTAATGTGTGGATCCGGCTAGCCTTTTTTCATACAAGGATTCCTGGAAAGATTGCACTACAATGCCGCTTTGGGACTAGACATACTTCAGTGTTTGCTTGATTGTGTGATTATATGTGTTTAAGAATTGTTGAAATATAATCTTACTCCAAAGAAGAGATTGTTTTATTAAGTATGTGTGCCCTGTGAAGCAGAATTACAAACAGTGGTAAGTAAATTTAGGATATACAAAATTACTTAGGAACAAGAGAGAGAGGCTGATTCATAAATTGTCAAAAGTTATGCAACCGTGTAGGGTAGAGAGTTCATTCTTAAATAGGTTTATGAGACAACCCATTTTCATCTTTTGCAAATCAGCTGACCTTAAAATGTTGACACAAATCTAAAAGCTCTCCTAAAGGGCGAATTGTTAACAGTGACTAGTAGAAATCCTGAATTTCCTCCAGGAGAATAGAGACAGTATCTGGTCCTTTATCCAAACTACTCCTTTTCTGGCTCTTGAGACCAGTGCCAAAGCCAATTTTTGCATGGGATGGAGGAATACGGAGGTAGAGGGTCTTCTCCTCCTGAGACTAGCTTAAAGGTGCTAAGCCCAATGGGAATAGGATGTTAGATGGCAATGAAGTAGTAGCACAAGCCTTTATCCTTATGTACTTTGGTTAAGGTGTGTGCCCAGACATGACTACATACTTGTGTCCTTATATGTAATGATTACTTCCAGTTATTAGATTATACTTGTTCATGATCCTTATTAAATGTTGCTCCAAGCCATTTTATTGTTTTGTTTTATGAAGTTTTAACTAATCAAATTTCATTACAAATCAAAGAAGAAGGAGGAGGAAGAAGAGATTAAATAGCAACCTAGTTGGTTTTGGTGACAGGGAAATTCAGCATGAGTAACTCTGGTTAGATTTTTGTCCAGTCTCTTGAGACCTAATGCAGACGCCTGATCCCAAACAATGGCCTCCTCTAATTTCCCTTTAACAAGGTGAAGGTAGCAGTGGGAATGAGGCCTGCGAGTGAGGAGCTAGAGGCTACAGGCCTTCCTGCCTGAGTTAATTGGAAGGGACTGGAACGAGGATGAGGGCAGAGCCTGGATAATTCATAAAGATTGTGGTAAGAATTTTAATGAAACACTAAATAGCCGAGGGAGGTTGGTATTATTACCCACATTTTTACAGATGGTGAGACTGAGGCCAAGGTGTCCAGTGACTTTCCCCAAGTCCTACAGAGAGTGAGGGGCAGGAAAGCAAGTGCTTACGTGGGACCCAGCCCTGTCTCACTCCAGAGCTAAGATTCCGCTGGCTAGATGGCTAAACCATGTAAGTAGGCAACCCGTACAGCATTAAACGCACACAGTAAAAGCTGGAGGTCTTTGAAAGGGAGAGATGTCAAAGCATTAAGCACCGTCGTTCTAACTGCATGGAGACAGAAACAGGAAACCTGGGAAACAGCGTGGTGGTTTTCTGGATGAGCTGGTTTACAGGTGAATTTCTGGGAGCGGGGAGACTGGGAGCAACGCTATGAGAAAGAAGCAAGGACCAGGTATTGGGGATTGAAGGATGCATCAGGGAACCTCTCCTAAGGACAGACTTAAAAATAAGTGAGCCGATAAAGCGGGATGGCCACGGAGGGCAGAGGAAACCACA
>RJWM01034859.1:0-19388 GCA_004363535.1 Dasyprocta punctata | reverse complement strand
GAAGATTTCTGTCCTCTTTAGTAGAGTAACAGATAATGAACCTCTTGTGAACTGGAAAGGAAGCTGAGGACAGGGATTCCTGCTCAGTTCCTGGGCTCAGTATTCATTGTGCCCATCTTGGAGAGAACCTAGATGTGTTGGTGACACTTCCTAGGAATTGATAAAAAGGCTGAGAGGTGGAGGAAAAGGAGCAGGAGGAGAGAGAGGAGCTGACGTCTGAAGGCACCTTTTCCATCTCCCTTTGTTGTGCGCCATGCACAGACAATGGTTTGCAAGGTGTGTCATTCTACTCTTGTGCGCCTGGCTTCTGGACCTTTCCAGTGAGAACTGATGATTTATTCCTTGTACCACGTGGCTTTTCTTCGCAGTGCAGCAGCCCCAGGAGGTGGGAGGGGCTGGGGGTGTCCCTGTGTGATTGACCTCAGAGATGTATTTCCCACTGAGCTGGTTGAGGATTTTGGAAACTAAGAGGATTGCACGAGTTTCTAAAACAAATACAGCCATTTCAATAAAATAAAAGATGTTCTTGAACTTAGCAGTTAATCTGTGTTCCTCTGTGATGATATGTAAACTGTGTAGATTGACATTTGCCAATTGCCAGGAGTAAGGATTCAGATTCTGATTTTCGAATCGCAGACATGCATCTCATAGAGGAGTGCTTCAGAATATCTGGAACTGTATGTGTCTTCTTGGCTGTGGGAATCAGAGTGCTGTCTGTCTCCCCAGGGCTTTGAGCTGATTCTCCAGGGAACAAAAAAGCAGCCCCCACTTCCTGTCTGTGGGTTACAGTCCCTCCGTCTGGTAGCCAGCTCTGGGAAGAGCACCCATGTCCTGGAGGTGAATGCTGCTCCAGCTGGGAAGAGACAGTGAAGACACACTGAATCCTTCTCACATCTGCAGCTCAGCAAACACTTGCTCTGTGACCCCAGGATGTGTGTCCTGCAGGTGGGCAGAGAGAGCGGGAGCAACTTCAAACATCCAGGGGGAAATCTGTAAACACAAAACTCTCCCGGAAATTTTTTTCTCAGATACCAAAGGTTGATTCCATTTCATGTATGTTTGCTCTAAGAGTGCTAGTCAGTAATGCAGCTATGAAGGCATAACTAAATTTGTAAACTCGTAATTGTACTAAAGTATTGTAATAAAGAAAAATCATACAATATACTAAACGATTTTGAAAACCTTATCACTCTCTGCTTCTCTGGAAATAAATTTCTTGCAGAAATATGACCTAGCTACTGTCCTGCTGGGTATTGTGTGCAGCACTCGTTGCTCTGTCTTGAATCAGAAGAGTGTCACCCTTGTCTCTCTGCTGCCCTCTTTATCGGGACTCACCAGCCCTGCAAATCTATGGTTGCCCTCGTATCTAGCAGCAGTTTGACCTCTATCTATTGCAACACAGCACAGAAATGGTATCCCTTCCTCTGCTTTAGAAATGGTATCTGTTAGCTAAGTGTGTTTGTACATACCTATACTTCAAGCACTCTGGGTGGCTGAGGCAGGAGGATTACAAGTGTGAGCCTAACCTGGACAACTGAGCAACATAGCAATACCTTGATAAAAAAAAATTAAGACTGCAGATGTACCTGAGTGTGAGGCTCCAGCTGGTCTATAGTTTAGCTGACACATCTGCCCTGGAAAGAGGAAGAGGAGTCAGAGAAGGCCAGTGGAAAGTCACAGTCTTTTCTTGTAAGTATTGCATGAAACTTTATGAAACCATTCCAAACAAGCGGGGGTTTCTCAGAACTTGGACACCGACAAATCTGGGGAGGTGGTCCTGTTTTATGGGGTAGCATCCAGTTCCCACTCCCTGAGGATCAACACTTGATTGACTGGATATTGGGCTTGTGGCTAAGAGTTCCAGCTCGTGGGCTCCAGGGAAGTTATTTATAGACCCTTGTTTCTGGGACGTTGCATAGTGGAAGGGAAATTTAAGGGGGCATGGTAGCTTACAGAGACAACATGTGACTGGCTATAAGCTCAAAACAACTAAGTTGTTTCGAAATTGTTTGGTGACCATAGCCACACAGAGCCTGCATTTTCTACCCTCTAAAAAGGGTCGGGGTCTTTTGCTCTTCCAAGGGATCCCTTCTCATTGTGCCCTACATACACATATTCAAAATATGAGTATTACAACAACCTGAATATTAAAATAAAGAACACTGCAATTCTAAATGTCTCCCAGCATGCCCTCATTAGCTCTCACAATGGGGTTTTGATACAGTGTTGACCTACATATCTAACCCTAATGGCCTTGGTTTTACACTGAGTGATGCTTCCTCTTGTAAGTTGTATATTTCATTATATAACTACTTTAAATTTTAGGAGGTCCTGAATTTCTCAGCCTTTGTACATTAGAGTAACTATGTGGGAGTCTTACATTGCTGGCACTGAGACATAAAGATCCTGAAAGTGATATATTTTTAAAAATGTTTTTCGAAGAATACCCTGATAATGTGAAGTAGAAACCCAGGTATAGTACAACTAATTCCTCTTGGTGGAGGTGAAGGTTGAGGGGCTCCAGCTTGGAAGACTTTCAGCAGTCACCTGATGGGATCCAATTCCACTAGTTCCTTATGGTGACCATGAAGGCTAAGAAGGACTAGAAAATGCAAATGTCATCAGCAAGAAGCAAATTGTTGCTGGACTATTTCTCCCTTATTTGAATGTCTCAGAATTAAATTGAGAAAGCAGTGATGTAAACAAATGCACACCGGCTTCCTATTCCATTGACTTCATGATCAGAATCATACTCCTCTGTAAGTCCTGCTCTACACGAAGAAGAACAGAGAGAGTGAAGAACTGAAGCTACTTGAAAATATACATATCTTTTAAGATTTCCTCCTTCCAACATGCTAATGCCTCAGTTCTTTATCTATTTTCTTGTAATAGTGGCCCAATTTCTTACTGGGGTCCTCACGAATGGCTTCATCATGGTGGTGACTGTGGTGGACTTCATCAAGCAGAGACAAATGGCTCCTCTGGATCTGCTCACATCCTGCCCGGTGACTTCGAGGATTTTTGTGCAGTTGTTCATTTTCCTTGCACGTAAGTTTCTTCTGTTCTTCATGAAACAGTCTGTGTTTGCTGGGCTTTACGTAATTTTTATTTTTTTAAATATTTGGGGGATTTGGTTGGCCACATGGCTTGGTGTTTTCTACTGTGCCAAGGTCGCCACCATCCGGCACCCCCTGTTCCTTTGGGTGAAGATGAGGATTTCCAGGTTGGTACCCTGGCTGATCCTGGGATCTGCATTGTATGCATCAATCAATGCTGGCATCCAGATAAAATACAGGTGGTCCATTACCCAAACATTCTTGGTTCACTTTTTCCCCCAAAATGCAAATCAAACCAATGCAATAGGCATAATACCACTTTCTTTTTTGATATCACAGTGCCATTTATTATCTTCCTAATTGCTGTTCTGCTCTTGAATTTCTCCCTGGGTAGACATGCCCAGAGGATGAGAGCCATGGGTATGGGAACCTGGGATCCCCCCAAAGGCGCCCCCGTCAGGGCATTTCTGTTGGTCCTGTCCTTCATAATCCTCTACTTCTCATACTACATGATGATCATTTTGTTGTTTTTTCAAATATTGCAGTTTGGAAGCTTCCTCTTTGAGTGCTCTGTCTTGATCGCTGGCACCTACCCATGCACACACTCTGTCATCTTAATTTTAGGAAATGCTAAACTGAAACAAAATGCAAAGAAGTTCCTGCACTGTGGTCAGGATGGTCAGTGAGAAGGATTTGAAAGGACTTAAGAGCCAGTGCTTTCTCTCTGTCGGTCTCCTCTCACTCACTCAATAAACATCCTATTCACAAATGTACAGTTCATCATCAGAGCCTAGCCATCCTGAGGCATGACTGCATATTTTCTACTTCACAAAAGGTGACAGTGATCTGTAAAGCACAAAAAATGTCTCTGGGCTGCATCTATGTCAGCATTCTGTTTGTGACATAAGAGTGCCTTACTGCATGATAAATAGCACAGGGATCTTTGTGCACGATGTCTTCCAAGTGTATGAAGAAACACAACTTTCTCAAAGTTGATGGTCTTGAGCAGGAAGAAAAGCACTTGTTTGAACTCAAGATCTCCTAGAGACACAGTGCCCTTGTTGATTTGTTGTCCAGTTTCCAATGGTTTATTTGAATCAAATGAGCTGACTGTTCATCCCCTGTCTACCTGCACATGATTTCTGTCCTCTTTAAAGGAATCACAGATAATGAATCCTTTCTTAGAGTGGAAGGGAAGCTTAGGTAGGGAGTCATTCTGGTTGCTATGCTCACTGTGGTCATGTTGTAGAGAACATAGATGACATGGTGAAACTTCCTAGCAACTGATAAAGGGGTTGAAAGTTGGAGGAAAGGTGGAGGAGAAGAGTGAGGAGGTGAGATCTGAAATAGTTTGTTGCTCATTGCCACACAGAGCCTGAATTTTCCACCCTCTAAAAAGCGTTGTGGTCTTTTACCCTCCCAAGGGGTCCTTTCTCAACCTATCTTATATGCATATATTTACAATATGAGTATTGCAACAACCTGGATGTTAGAATAATGAGTCTTGAAATTCTAAATATCTCCCAACAATACAAGATCACACACTGGAGTTCTGATGAAGTTTCTACACGTACTTGTAATCCTATTGCCATGTTTTATATTGAGTAATATTTCATTGTGTAAGCCATATATTTTACTATACAAATACTTTAAATTTTAGGACATCCTGATTTTTTTAAACTTTGAAAATTAGAGCTTCTATGTGGAAATCTTACATTACAGACCTTCAGACATAATGATACTTCAAGCAATATATTGTAAAAGTGTTTTTTGAAGAATACCTTGATAATGTGCAGTAGAATTCCACAACTAGTTTCTTATGGTGAAGATGATGGTCAAAGAGCTCTTCCTTGATCTCCAGCTGAGAAGACTTTAGCAGTCATCTGAAGGGATCCAATTGCACTATTTGCTTATGGTGACCATGAAAGCTAAGAAGGACTAGAAAATGCAAAAGTCATGAGCCAAAAGCAAATTGTTGTTGAACTATCTTTTCCTCATTTGAATGCCTCAGAACTAAATTGAGAAAGCAGTGGCATAAAGAAAGGCACACCGCCTTCCTATTCCATTGCCTTCATGATTAGAATTATGCTCCTCTAAGGGCTCCTGCTCTACCTGAAGAAGAACATAAAGGGTAAATGACTGAAATTGTCTGAACATCTGTGCATCCTTAAGGAAGTGACTGGTATTCCTCCTCTCAACATGCTAACCCATCAGTTCATTATCCATTTTCTTGTAGCAGTGACACAATTTCTTACTGGGGTCTTTGTAAATGGCTTCATCATGGCGGTGAACGTTGTGGATTTCGTCAAGCAGAGACAAATGGCACCTTTGGATCTGCTCATTTCCTGCCTGGCAACTTCAAGGATTATTCTGCACATGCTCATCTTCCTTGCATATCTGGCTATTTTATCTGTCATAAAAGAGCCAGTACTTGCCAAACTTAATACAGTTTTTATGTTTGTAAATATTTGGAAGATTTGGTTGGCCACGTGGCTTGGTGTTTTCTACTGTGCCAAGATCACCACCATCCCACACTCCCTGTTCTTCTGGCTGAAGATGAGGATATCAAAGGTGGTGCCCTGGCTGATCTTGGGGTCCACCTTATATGCATCTGTCAGTACTGGCCTCTATGAAAAGCATGCATGGACTGTTGCCCAAAAATTTTGGGGCAACTTTTTCACAAAAAATGTGACTGAAACTAAAAGACAAGACTTAGAGTCACGTTACATTTTAATTTTCCATCTTACAGTGCCATTAATTATCTTCCTCATTGCTGTTCTGCTCTTGATTTTCTCCTTGGGGAGACATGCCCAGAACATGAGGACCATGGCTATAAGAAACAGGGACCCCCAAACCAGTGCCCATATTAGAGTACTGCTATCCATCCTGTCCTTCCTAATCCTCTACTTCTCCCACTATGTGATGGCCATTTTGTACCATTTTGAAATATTGCAGTTTGGAAGCTTCCTGTTTGAGTTCTGTGCCCTGATTGCAGGCAGCTACCCATCTATCCACTCTGTCATCTTAATTTTAGGAAATCCTAAACTGAAACAAGATGCAAAGAAGTTCCTGCTCTGTGGTCATTGTGGTCAGTGAGAAGGATTTGAATCACTTGAAAGGACTTAAGAGTCAATGGCTTCCCTGTGTCTGTTTACCCCACTTACCCAATAAGCATTCTGTTTGCGAATATACAGTTCATCGTCATAGCCCATCCATTCTGAGGCACCATTACAGATTTTCTACCTTCAACAAAGGTGACATTGATACATAATGCACACCAAGTATCTCTAGAGTACAGCTATGTTAGAGTTCTGGTTGTGACATGAAACCATCATCTTGCAAGATAAATGGTACAGGAATCTTCACATACAGTATCTTTCAAGTTCATGGAAAAAGCACAATTTTCTTAGTGTTGAAGGTACTGAAGAGGAAGAAATGATCTTATTTGAAGTTTTGATCTCAAAAGATGCAGAATGATGTGGTGCCCTTTTTGGCAGGATGTCTAGTTTTCAATGGCTTATCTTAAATCAACTGGTCTGATTGCTCATTGCTGGTCTCTCTGCATTTGATTTCTGTCCTCCTTAATGGAGTGACAGATAACCGAGTCCTTCTTAGACTGGAAAGGAAGCTGAGCACAGGGATTCCTTCTCGGTTCCTGTGAGGGTGCTCACTGTGTCCATCCTGCAGAGAACGCAGATGCATTGGTGACACTTCCTAGGAACTGATGAAAAGACAGAGAGGTGGAGGAAAAGGCGGAGAAGAGGGTGAAGCTGAAATGTGAAGGCTCGTTTTCCATCTCCCCTAATTGGGCACCTTGGAAACACAGTAGTTTACAAGGGGTTTCATTATTCTCTTTTGCACTTGACTTGAGGAACTTCCAATGGCTGGTGGCGATTTGGTCCTCCCACCCCATGTCTTGTCTTCCCAGAGAGCCAACACTGGCAGGTGAGAGGGGCTGAAGATGTCTCCATCCCCTTTATCACAGAGATACATTTTCTGTGGTTTGGCTGAGGATATAGGAAACCAAGAGATTCATGCATACTTCCAAAACAAATTCAAAGTCTCTTGGTTTCAGGCAAGTCAACGAAATCAGAGATGCAAAGTTTAGATATTAATTTGGGTTCCTGTGTGATGATGTAATCTGTGCATATTTAAATTTGGCATTCATCAATAATAAGGATTCAAATTCCAGTTTATAAATCCAAAGCATGCAACTTATAGAGGAGTGCTGTGAAATATCTGCAGATGTGTGTGTTTTCTTGGCTGTGGGAATCAGAGTGCTCTTTGTCTCCCCAGGGCTTGGACCTGACTCCCTAGGACAAAGGAGCAGCCCCCACTTCCTGTATGTGGCTCCCAGTCCCTCCCTCCAGTAGCCAGTTCTGGGAAGACCACCTGTGTCCTGGAGGTCAATATTGCTTCCGTTAGGAATGGACAGTAAAGACGTACTCTTGTTCTTCTTGCTTCTGCAGCTCAGCAAACACTTGCTCTGTGACCCCGGAATGTGTGTCTTGCAGGTGGGCAGAGACTGAGAGCAACTTCACACATCCAGGGAGAAATCCACAGAGAGTTTGTTTCTCAGATTCCAAACTTGGATTCCATTTCATGTATGTCTGCCCTAATTGTGCTAGGTAACACCAAAACTAAGAAAGTTTGACTCTATTTGTATACTTGTAATATTAACAAGATTTGTAACCAAGCGAAACCACAAAGTGTAATAAAGCGTTCTAAAAACATAGCCACAGCCTATTTTCCTAGAAATAAATTTCTGGCTGAAATGTGGCCTAGTTATTGTGTTGCTGGGTGTTGTGTGTAGCACTCATTGCTCTGTCTTGAAATCAGAAGAGTCTCAGCCTTGTCTCTCTGGAGCCCTCTTTATCTGGACTCGACATCCCTGGCCAAATTGCTCTAGTACTCTCTCATCCAACAGCATTTTGACTTCTTTCTATCCCAGAACAGCCCTTACCTCTGCTTTCAGACATGTGTAGTGCTAGCCACACATGGTAATGCATGCCTGTACTTCCAGGACTCTGGGAGGCTGTGGCACCAGGACTGCAAATGTCAGCTTACCCTGGTCAACTTAGACACGGAGTATCTTGACCAAAAAAATTGTTTTAGATATTTGAGATATGCCACAGGGTCCACAATGTAAAGACTCCAGTAAGTCCCAAGAGTAACAAGAAGAAAAAAATGAAATGTGGGTGTTGGAAGGAGGAGACAGGAGGCAAGAAAGGGAGATAAAAAGGAAGCAAAGAATAAATGAGGATGATAAAGAAAAGAAAGAATAGAGAAAGAAGAAAGACAGAAAAAAGAAAGAAAGAAAGAAAAGAAAGAAAGAAAGAAAGAAAGAAAGAAAGAAAGAAAGAAAGAAAGAAAGAAAGACAGAAAGGAGACACTGAGGGTGTGAAGAGGGTTTATGGTAATGGCTGTGATCTGCATGTGGCTTGAGTGTCCCTCCAGGTGCCTATGATGAAGTTTGTCCTCACTAAGGGGAAGGAGAAGAAATAAGCCCAATTCCCCTGCTGTTTAGAGGGGAACCTTTGGGGGAGTTTACAGTGGGCCGAGTCATCAGAGCTGGGTCCGTGATGAACCCTGGTGGCTTTGGGAGAAGAGGGCCAGGCATGCAGCAGACAAAGGGTGCTCTCACCCTCTCACCTCTACGATTCAGAAGCAGGTGCAGCTCTGTCCTGGGACCACAAGGATGAGCAAGAAACACCTGTGCTCTTGGGAACTCTGCTATCTGAAGTAAGGAGACAGCAGGAGACGGGACGAGTAAGGCCTGGACAGCTCTGGTACTGAATCTGGGAGACGTCCTGTGCTGTCCACCTGCCCTCCACGCCCTGTGCCCCAGGAGCTCAGTGTTGTGGTGCAGTCAGTCTGGTTTCCAGAGAGGGCTTCGGAGCAGAGTTTGAGTCTGGAAGCAGCCTCTTCCTGAAGAGGGACCTGAAGGGACAGCGCTTAGCATTTTAGTGCAGATCTCCAAACCATGTACTGTCCAGTGAAACCCTGAGTCCTTCAGTCCTCGTCCCAGGATTTTGCCACAGTGTGCAGTGTCTGCAGGTGGTGTCCTCAGTTGAGAAGCCTAAGTCTGAGTGCTTCTGTTGTCAGATCCTGTGAGTCTGGGGTCAGAGTTCAGCAGAGGCATCCTCACAGGGCCGGTCTCTCTCTCTGACATGGAGAGAGAAAGAAGAGGATTCTGGAAAGACTAGCTCAGAGTGAAGATATTTTTCTTGTAGGTATTGCAGAAAGCTGTAGAAATCCACCCCAAGGAAGGAGTCTGGAGTTCAGAACTGCAGCAATGCCAAATCTGGAACAGCAGTCCTGTTTTGGGGGGTAGGGTCCTGTCTCTCCCCTCGTGAGAGTAAGCACTTTATTAATCGAGCATTGACTTTTAGCTCGGGGTTCTGAGTTGTGGGATATAGGGGAATTTTCCAGAGCAGATTGTTTTTCAGACATTATCTATGGAAGTAAATTTCAGTTCGGGGGTGGGGGCGATGCTTTTCACTGACAAAAATGTGATCGGAAATCAACTGTAGACCACAAAGTTTTTTGGAAATGTTTTGGTGCTCATCAGCACACAGAGTCTGCATTTTCCACCCTTTAAAAAGTGCTGGGGTCTTTTACCCTCCCAAGGGGCCACTTCTCACCCTACAGTATATACAGACATTTAAACTATGAGTATTGCACCAATCTGAATATTGAAATAATGTGCACTGCAATTGTAAATATCTCCTAGAAGTAAATGACCTCATTCAGCCTCACACTGAGGTGTGCTCCAGTGTCTCTATTTTCCTGTATCACTTATTGCCTTGTGTTTATTTATATTGAGCGATAGTATGTTTTGCATCCTGTATATTTTATTATATAATTAATTTAAATTTTAGGAAGTCCTGATTTTCTCAGCCTTTGTACAGTAGAGAATTATTCTCCATGACAGTTTTACAATGCTTACCCTGGGATATAATGATGGAGGAAGTGACTTTTTAAAAAAAATATTTCTAGAAGAATACCTTCATAATGTGAAGTAGAATCCCAGCTGTGGCACAACTAGTTACTTATGGTGAAGATGCAGGTTGAGGAGCTCTGGCTGGTTCTCCAGCTGAGCAGACTTCCAGCAGTCACCTGAAGGGATCCAATTCCACTATTTGCTTATGGTGACCATGAAACCTAAGAAGAACTTGGAAATGCAAAAGTCATCTGCAAGAAGCAAATCATTGCTGGACTATCTCTTCCTTATTTAAATGTCTTAGAACTAAATGGAGAAAGCAGTGATACAGACAAATACACACCGCCTCCCTACTCCATTACCTTCCTGATCAGAATTCTGATCCTCAAAGGGGTCCTGCTCTTACTTGAAGAACAGAGAGGGTGAAGAACTGAAGCTGTATCCAAATCCGTCCTTTAAAATTCTCCTCCTCCCAACGTGCAAAGCCATCACCTCATTTTCCTTGTTCTCAGAATAACAACACAATTTCTTTCTTTATTTTTTCAAATCCATTTTATTCAACAATAAAAAGAAAAGAAGAAGAAGAAAAAACTCCAACAAAATTTCAAAACATGTCAATCAGGGGGCAACAATGGTACATACATTGTGCACTGTCATCTCCAAATAGTTCACCCAGAGCACAAGACATCTGCATTCAATTGCCTGAACAATACTAGCACAAATCTTTCTCTTCAGGGAACTCAGAGAAATCAGTAGTATAACTAAGTTAACTATTTTTTAATATACATACACATACACATAAACATGTTTTTGCATTCGGCATGTCACACTAATGAAACAATGCAATGTGTATACATGCATCTTATTTACTTCACTAATGAGTATGTTCTCAAGTTGCATCCATTTACCTACAAAAGTGTCCAGTTTATCTTTCCTTATGACTGAGTACTACTCCATGGTATAAAAATACCACATCTTTTTTTATCCACTCCTCAATTAATAGGCATTTAGGTTGTTTCCAAGATCTGGCTATTATAAACTATGCTGCTATAAACACAGGTGCAAATATATCACTGTGGTATGATGTATTTCATTCATCTGGGAAGATACCCAGAAGGGGAATAGCTGGGTTAAATGGGACCTCCAATCCTAGCTTTTTGAGGACTCTCCACACTGACTTCCACAGTGGTTGAGCCAGCCTGCATTCTCACCAACAGTGTAGAAGCATTCCTATTTTCCCACAGCCCCCCAGCATTTGTTATTGCTTGATTTCTTGATAATAGCCATTCTTTCTGGGGTGAGGTGAAATCTCAGCGTTGTTTTAATTTGCATCTCTAGAATGACCAGTGATGTTGAACATTTTTTTCGTATATTTATTTGCTGTTTGTATTTCTGCATCGAAGAAGTGCATATTCATCTCAGATGTAATTTTTAGATTGGGTCTTTAAATCTGGGAGAACTGGTTTATGAGTTCTATATATGTTCTCAATAGTAATCCTTTGTCTGAGGAACAGTTGGCAAACATTTTCTCCCACATTGTGGGTTCTCTCTTTACTTTGTTGGTGGTTTTGTTGGTGTACAAAAGCTTTTCAGTAATGTGAGATCCCAGTTGTTGAATCCTTGTGATAGTTCCTATGCAATCTGGGTTTTCGTCAAAAGATTTTGCCTACAATATCTTCAAGAGTTTTATGTACTTTATCTTCCAGAAGATTTAATGTTTCTGTTTCAATATTAAGATGATTTAACCATTCTGAACTTAGCTTAGTACATGGTGAAAGATATAGGTCCAGTTTTAATCTTCAGCATGTGTAGATGCAGTTTCTCCAGTACTATTCATTAAAGAGGCTGTCTTTCTTCCAGTGAATGTGTTTGGCACCTTTGTCAAAGATAAGGTGGCTTATTGTGTCTGGAGTTGTTTCTGCATCTTCTAATCTGTTCCATTGATCTTCAGGTCTGTTTTTTGCCATTACCACACTGAATTTTTTTTTTTACAATAGCTTCACAGTATAATCTAAAGTCAAGAATTGTGAAGTCCCCTGTGTTGTATTTCTTGCCCAGGATCACCTTTGGTATTCTAGGTCTCTTCTGGTTCCAGATGGATTTTAGGATTGTTTACTCTAATTCTGTGAGATATGCTACTAATTTTGATTGGGATTGCACTGAATCTGTGTAACAGTCTTGGAAGTATGGCTATTTTCACTATATTGGTTCTTCCTACCCAAGAGCACCAGATATGTCTCTATTTTCTAGCATCCTCTTCAATCTCCTTTTTAAGAGTACTGTAGTTTTCAATGTAGAGGTCTTCTGCATCATTTGTTAGATTGATTCCTAGTTATTCCATCTTTTTGGATGCTACTGTAAAAGGTATTGTTTCCTGGATTTGTCTCAGTGCGTTTGTTATCCGTGTACAGGATGGCCATTGATTTTTGAGTGTTGACTTTGTAACCAGTTACATTACTGAATTTGCTTATTAAATTTAGAAGTCTTTTGGTGGAGTTTTTGGAGTCTTCTAAGTAGAATATCATGTCTCCTGCAAATTACAATGGTTTAACTTCTTCATTTCCTATCTTTATTCCTTTTTTTTTCTTTCTCTTGTCTGATTGCTCCAGCTAAAGTTTCCAGGACTATGTTGAATAAGAGTGGAGACAGTGAACGTCCTTGTCTTTTTTCTGATTTTAAGGTGAAAGCTTTCAGTTTTTGTCTATTTAGTATGATGTTGGCTGTTGGTTTGTCATAGATGGCTTTTATCAGATTGAGATAAAGACCATGTATTACAATTTTCTGTAGGGTTTCTATCATGAATGGGGGCTGGACTTTGTCAGAAGTTTTACTGCATCTATTGAGATGATCGTATGGTTTTTGTCCTTGCCTCTGTTAATATGGTGCATTTCATGTATGGATTTCTGTATGTTGAACCATCCCTGCATCCATAAGATGAATCCCACTTGGTCATGGGGTACAATCTTTTTGACTATTTGCTGCAGTCTCTTTGCCAGTATCTTATTGAAGATTTTTGCAACAATGCTCATTAGGGAAATTGACCTGTAGTTCTCTTTCTTAGTTGGCCCCTGCTCTGGTTTTGGAATCAGAGTAATGCTTCCTTCTAAGAATGAATTTGGAAGTATTGCTTCCCTTTCAATTTCTTTCTTTTTCCTTTTTTTTTTTTTTGTGTGTGTGTACCAGGTACTGAAGTCACAACCTTGTGCCTGCCAGGCAGGCACTTATGCCACTGAGCTAGATCTCTGGCCCTATTTTTGAGACAAGGTCTCACTACGCAGTTCAGGCTGGTCTTGAACTCGCTTTGTAGCCCAGGCTGGTCTCAAACTCATAAAAATCCTCCTGCCTCAGCCTCCCATGTGCTGGAATTAAGGGCGTGTGCCATCAAGCCCAACTTTCCCTTTCAATTTCATTAAAGAGTTTGAGAAGTAGTGGTGTTAAATCTTCACTAAAATTCTTGTAGAATTCAGCAGTGAATCCATCAGGTCCTGGGCTTTTCTTTGTTGATAGGTTTTTAATTACATCTTCAATTTCATTTATTGATATTGGGTTGTTTAGGATTTTTATATCTTCTTGATTCAGCTTTGGTAATTCTTCTGTATCTAGGAATCTGTGCATTTCTTCCGTATTTTCCATCTCATTAGAATATAAATTTTCAAAGTAGGTATAGATGATTTTCTGGATTTCTGCAGGGTCTGTTGTGATTTCACCCTTTTCATTCCTAATTTCATTGCTTTGAGTCTTTACTTTTTTTTGATAAGGTTGGCTAAGGGTTTGTCAGTTTTATTTACTCTTTCAAAGAACCAACTCTTTGATTCATTGATTCTTTTTATTGTTTTTGTAGTCTCCAACCTGTTTATTTCCTCCCTTGTATGAGCTTTTGGTTTAGTCTGCTCTTCTTTTTCTAGACGTTTGAGGTTCAACATTAAGTTGTTTATATGTACTTGCTCTGTTTTCCTGGTATGGTATTTACTGCTATAAATTTCCCTCTTAAGACTGCTTTCATCATGTCCCACAAGTTCTGGGATGTTGTTTTGTCATCGTCAATCAATTGTAAAAACTGTCTAATTTTTCTTTAGTTTGATCTGTGACCCATTGGTTGTTCAGTAGGGTGCTATTTAATTTCCTTGTGTTTACAAAGTTCTTGTGGTTTCCTGTGGCATGGATTTCTAATATCATTGCACTGAGATCTGATAGTATGTATGGTATAATTTCAATTCCTTTGCATTCACTTAAGCATGTTCCATGAGCCAGTATATGGTCCATTTTTGAGAATGTTCTGTGTGCAGCTGAAAAGAATGTGTATTCTGATGCTGTAGGGTGGAACATTCTGTAGACATCTACTGAGTCAATTTGCTCAAAAGTTTGGTTTATTTCAAATATTTCATTATTTATTTTTTTGTCTAGTTCATCTGTCTTTTTGTGACAGTGGGGTATTGAGGTCTCCTGATACAATTTTATGAGGGCTTATTTGAGTTTTCTTTTTCTTTTACTTTTTTTGAAAAACAATGAATGACACATTATTTCACTATTTGTAGTGTGTGAAGAGATTAATCAACAATTTCATGTTGTCTGAGAAACTATTATGCTCCTCCTGGACTCTGCCATGCAGACTCATCGAAGTGCATCTTGTTTAGTGGGATGATTGACAGAAATATTACCACTACATTATACAGCAATATGCTTAATAAAAGAAAATTTTCTGTGGCAAACAATGCATAAAGTTGTATACATATGAATAAAACAACTGATATTAAATGAGTCATAGGCACAATATTGCACTGTGCATTATCTGTAATTTTGTTGGGAAATACAAAGATACCACCTTAAAACAAGGAAAACATATGTGTTAATCTACAACTTGGTTAAAAACAGTTGAGCATATAGAAAATAGTGTAAATATACATTATATGCATAAAATATTTCAATACCAAATTTCTTTTTGGAAAATGGACTACGTGAACAAACCATTTAAGTGGAAAGTAGTACAAAATGAGAAAAATTTGCAAACGTTCAGTTTCCAGGTCATATCACCCCACAATTACTAAAAACAAAACCAAAGAAAACAAAAAGAACTACAAGTTTCTAAGTCTCCTAGTAGGTGAGTAACATATATAAACTCACATGTAGATACATGACTGTATGAAATAAATTATGATCTAAGTAAAGCCAATACTAAACTCACACACTATTGCTTACAATAGCATGTGCTAATGTTAGTACAACGTGTGTTATTAAAATGCAAATATCTATTCCAGAGATCAGCTTCAATGAGTTCACTGTATTTATAATTTAGGATATCTCCTGTTTCTGTATTTCACAGAAAATAATACATATATCATTGTTACAGCATTTACTTGTCTATATTTGCACTATATGAGAACTATTCAAGTGATTTTCAAACTCTGAGTTATAACTGAGAACACTGTACATCTATAGAAAATTAGTCCAATATGCAGTATTCTATGTATAACTAATAAAGATGTGTGTGCAACCTGTTTTAAGGGTTTCTCACAGAACTGTGTTCACTTGGAATAAGCAGTAAAGCAAGGTGACTAGAGATAACCTCCAAAACACACATAGATACATATTTCTCCACTACAAATTGCCTGTATGGATGAAAGGTCATCTGAAAATGAAGGCAACGCAAACCGTCTATTTGTGCTTTCCCTTTGTGTGCACGTATGTTTTCTGATGTTATGGGAATCACAAAATGCATTCTTAAATTATCCACATAGGCTTTCTCTTTAGTATGAATTTCTTCACCTACTTCAAAGTGGAAAAATTGAAGGGTTTGCTCATGAGACTTATTTCGTATATTTCAGTGCACTGACACAGACATCTTTCCCACATTGTTGAGATTCTCTTCATTACTAACTCCTTCATCAATGTAGTGATATTTGTATGTATTGAAAGATTCTTCCAATTTCTTACAATAAAGGCTTCTTTTACTGTTTGTGTAAGTTACCTTAAACATGCACACATCATTTCTCTTACATTTTTAAGTCTGTGACGATTACAAGATTACCGAAGACTTTGTCCATTGTTTCTTTCAGAAACTTCACAATACATGTGTGGAGACTATGCATTTGGAAACAATCTAACTACATAACCTTTGTAACCCCTGAAAACCTTGATGTCTTTAGAAGTGAGTGTGTATTCGGACAGCTTTTCTGCATTGCTTGCGTACATAGGGTTTGTCTTTGGTCAGTTCTTTCATGTTTTTGACAATGTTTCTGCTGAAAACTTCCCCATATTGTTTACACAGAGTTTCTATCCACTGTGAATAACTTTATGTTATTTACAGTGAGTGAGTGTGGTGTAGGCTGGTTACATACCTAGGATTTCTCTCCAGTATGAGTTCTTTGATGTATTTTACAGTTACTGTTTGAAGTGTAGACTTTCCCACATTGGTTACATACATAGGGTTTCTCCTCAGAGTGAGATACTTCATGTCTTTTATACCATGAGCTTGAGATGTAGCCTTTCCCACACTGTTTACATACATAACGTTTCTCCCCAGTATGAATTCTTTGATTTTTTTTACATTCACTTTGGGATTTAAATGCTTTTCCATATTGGTCACATACAAGCGGTTTCTCTCCAGTGTGAATTCTTTTTTGTATTTGATAATCCCTGTCTTTTCTGAAGGCTTTCCCACATTGGTTACATACATAAGGTTTCACCCCAGTGTGAGTTCTTTCATGACTTTTACAATCACTTCGGGATTTAAATGCTTTCCCACAGTGGTTACATACATAGGGTTTCTCTGCAGAATGAGTTCTTTCGTGTGTTTTACGATGACTCTGTGGGGTGAAGGCTTTCCCACATTGGTTACATACATAGAGTTTCTCTCCAGTGTGAGTTGTTTGATGTTTTTTATAATCACTTCGGGATTTAAATGTTTTTCCACATTGGTCACATACATATGTTTCCTCTGCTGTGTGAATTCTTTTATGTATCTGATAATCCCTGTATGTAGTAAAGGCTTTTGCACATTGGTTACATACATATGGTTTCTCCCCAGTGTGAGTTCTTTCATGACTTTTACAATCACTTTGTCTCATAAAAGCTTTTCAACAATGTTAGCATACGTAGGGTTTCTCCCCAGAGTGAGTTCTTTCATGTCTTTTACAAACACTTCTTGTGGTGAAGATTTGCATGCATTGTATATATAGATACAGTTTTGTTGGAGACCACTATGAAGTGGCTCTGAGCAGGATTTAAATTTAATTAATTAACTTTCTATGTTTGTCTGTGAGTCTCTCCTAGGCCTAGGCCCCTTGCCTGGTGATTGGAGCTGATTCATAATAAGTGAATCTCTGTGAATCACTGGTCCTGGCTGAGGCCTGTAGTGGCCTGTGAGGCCAGAGATACCTCAAAGGGCAAAAAAAAGGCCACAGCCACTGACACCTGGCTCCAATCCAATTAGTAGATAGAGACTGCAACTGCAGACATGTTCCACCTACAGGCATCTCACTCCCACCATAAATCTTATCATAAAGATAAGATTGTTCTCCTAAATTGGCAAAATTTACTACTTGGAGAAGTCCTTGAAGTGACTCCCAAGGTTCTACTCATTCCCCTGCTTTCCTCAGTATTCCCTCTCTTTTTTTGCTATGGAAATAAATACAGACTACACAGAGAAGCTCTTTGTCTTAGCCTTCATCGTACCCTCAGAGTTCAAGAACTCTGCAGAGGGTTTTGTTCCTCCTGGAGCCCTAAAATCATACCATTTGTCCCTTTTATTTAAGCTTTCATCATACACTCTTTTGGGAGATTGAAGATCTAGGCCAGATCCCTGATACAGTTTCTTCACACTGAAGTTTTCTGCATTTCCAAAATGAAAGGTTAATACTGAATAATAGCACACACTGTTTACTCACATAGTTATTTTCTACAGTTTTACCTATTTCATGTATCTGAATACCATCCTGAAAGATAAAACTTTTTCATATTGTATACATACATAAGTATTCACTTCACTTTGATTTCTTTTACCTATTTGAACATACCTGACTGTATTGAATGATTTCACATCTTGCTCAAAGAGAAAGGACTTCTCGTCAGTGCTGCTTCCTTCAGGATGATCAGAGTAGCATTGGAAACTTTGGTTATATTCACAGAGTTTCTTTCTGGGGTTTGGTTTGCATTCTTGTGAAACTCGTGGATGTCCGTGCAGGTTTCCCATCTTCAAATTTCTGATACTCATGTGATTTGAGTCTAGTGTTAGCTATGATGGGAACTTTTGGCAATAATTTACCAGTTAAGGGCTTTCTCGACCCAACATGGAGGGTTCTCAAAAGGCACATCATTCTGTCTCTGGGGTCCATGGGGTCGCACTCTCCACCCCCCACCCCCACATAAGCAACCTGCTTGCCCAGAGGACCTGCAAAGTTCATAGCAACTAAGGTACATAAATCAACTAAATGCTTGTATTGCTAGGTTATTTTGCAGGCCTGGTGCCCGCAGTCTGAGCATTTCTTGGGTAGATGACATTGTGTAGTGTGGCAAATATGTGGGATTGTCCTCTGTCTTTTCTTAAAGCACCAATATTGTTTTGCTTAATTTTGTTTAATTTTCATTTCTTTTTTTTCTCCTTCATTTCATATCCTGTTTTTATTGGTTTTATTGTGTTTTGTTTTTGGTTTATTTTTGCTATGCCTGATGGAATGGTCAACTATTCTGAAAGTAACAAGATACAATGTAGTAGCTATTGTTTTCACAGTATCTCTCTTTGAAGTTCTATTCCAGTTCTACTGCTTTGTTTTGATTGTTCTGTTATCTTTTGTTGGATTTTATTATCTTTAAAATAAAATAAAAAAATTTTAAAAAAGGGTTTTCTGCAAGCATGCTGTTCACTTGGTTTTGTACCCACTGCTTTCACTTTCATATTAATACATGGAATCCAATATCTCAGTTCTTCATGTGGATACCATAATTTATATTGCAAGCATTTCTTTACATCTTCCCTTCTTATATTTCTCCTGTATTCTTTGTATTCATGTTCAATTTGCTGTTCATCCCAATTTTTTCCTATAGCAGCCATGTTCCTAAAATTTTCCCACATCACATCTCTATAAAGTTCCTTTTGGGATGGATCCAGCAAAGCCCACTTCTCCATGGTGAAGTCCACAGCCACATCCTCAAATTTCACTGTCTCCATTGTGTGGCTTTAGGGTCTCCCCAAGGTCTTCTCCTACAGCCTGAAGCCAGTACAAATCCCAGATCAAGGAAGTTTCATCAGCTGGGCAGACTCTTTACAATGTGCTCAGGATGCAGACTTTGGTGCTGGGAAACCTATTTGATTTTTCATGTCAGTTAGTAATTGTTTTATATAGTTGGGTGCACTGGTATTTGTTGCATATATATTTATGACTGTTATCTCTTCC
>RJWM01034858.1:0-19377 GCA_004363535.1 Dasyprocta punctata | reverse complement strand
AAAGTAGTTCAAAGTGTACAAGTGTGCTCACAGTGTAACCATGAGGTCTAAGTCCACCCGTTGTCTTAGTGAAATTATAAACAGCACCTTCTTTCATGTTCAGCATTTGATAAACCTTTGGATCACACTCACTGTGGACAAGGAAAACTGGAAAAGCAAGTAAGGATCCTAAAAGAAAGGATGTGCTGTTTCCCGAGCAGCACTTAAGGGACACGAGAATGACAAAGCACGGGTTCCATAAACTTTGAGTAAAATTATGAAACATACAAAAAAACTGACAAGAGTGAGATTCTAAAAAGAAAGAAACACTATAGAGGTATGATAGCTTCAATTCTAAGAAGCATGTAACTAGCAGGGTCAAGCTGTCTATGAAGGTGGGCAGGGTGGGCGTGGTAGTGCTGGACTGTAATCCCAGCACTCTGAGAGCCCGAGGAAGGAGGACTACAAATGTCAGTCCATTGACAATTTAGAGAGACTTGATGTTAAAATAATCTTTGGGTTCAGTGCCCAGCACTGCACCCCCCAAAAGAGTGGTGGGCAAGCCTAGGCTTCTGAGGCAGGCTCTTTGGATTCCAATGTCTTTGGAGATTTCAAACAGATTACTTTATTTCTCTAAACTTCAATTTCCTTATTTATTTAAAAAAAAGTGCTGGGTGGTGCATGCCTGTAGCCCCAGTACTCCAGAGGCTGAGGTAGGAGGATTCGAGAATTTGAGGCCATCCTGGGTTATAAAATGGGTTCAAAACCTGCCTGAACTGCATAGTGAGACTCTGTCTCAAAAAAAAAAAAAAACCCACTACTTTTATCCACAGGATGACACACACATATATGAGATAAAACATTTCAAAAAGATTTTGCACAGTGCCTACCAGGTGCTATGCAATGAACAAATGCAGTCATTACAAAACAGTGTGATGGATTCTTAATTCAGTTGTTAAACGCGGAACATAATTGACTTTCTACATAGTCTAAATACATTCCTAAACACCATATGAAAGTGCGCAAGTTCCAATTTTCTTCTCCATTTCCATAATAAAATAGGATAAATTGATGGCTAATTAATCAAAATTTAAGCAGAAAATAGATAAATGTGCACAATTTTAAGGCTCAAAAGTAACTGCAGCATTCCTGTATCTTTCATGTACTCAATAACTATTTACTCAGTGAGCGCTGCAAGGCGGTGCTGTGCCTTTTAATTAACACTGGAGCACGAACCCGAACACGCCTCCATCTACAGCTGCACAGTGCTAATTGGATGTGTGTCCCTAATTCTTTGCATAATTTTTTTCAATTACAGAAGATTCTTCTTCCAAGGGAGAACTATAGTATTCAGTGAATCATTCTGCATAAACCTATTTAAATAACTCTAAGACGAAGATCCAAGTAAGCAAGTAGAAATGAGTTTTCTTTTAAAGAATTTGATGAAAGATATATTTTCAATGGTCAAAATTAAACAGCAAAACTTTTTAAATGTTAAAACTAAATTTTGCAGTGGATTCTGAGATAGTCTAAGGTGGTGGACTGGAATGAAAAGTCAACCAGGTGGCCACGAATATCAACATTTGATACCATGTAAAGGATAAACTGCTAAAACTCTTTATGAAGGCACTGGCTTACTAGGGTAAAAATAAGGTCTACATGTGTACTCTCCATGAAACATGAGTATAATAAACATTTAAAGATGTTGAAAGTCACATGTTCCATATAATAATTTAGGAAATTTATATAAACTTGTTTTTCTGCTAAAATATTTTTTCAATTTTGATTTGACAAATTTTACACTGTTTCCCTAAAAATGAGGATGAACTTATGAAACTGGATTTTTATTTATACAATTATCCATTCAACACATTTTGCAACATTTCCAACATACCCCTATGGTACAGGGCACAGAAGTAAAAGGCAGAAACAAGAGGGACACCAGCAAATTATGGTTTTTTATATGGGGGAATAAAAACCAAGCAATGTAGAGCACCACTGCCTCCTGGGGCACGAAGGACCTTCAAAGAAACAGGATCAGGGTCCAGTCAGGAAAGTGATCACTGAGAGCGGGTGGAGGTGTAAGTGCGGGGGAGAGCGGTGGGGCCCTGACCTCTGTGTCAGGCTGGCTCGGAAGCAGAGGGAGAGCAGCGTGATTGCGCACTGCAACACTAAGACATGGCGAAGGTGAGCCTGCAGCTTAGTGTGGAACCAGCCACGTAAAGTTGCAAAAGAGCTGTGCTTTGGAAGGAGGACTTGGGCAACAGTGCAATGGATTGAGGGATAGAAGATGAGACTAAAGTTCAAAACTAAAACTTGAGCTGTTACAGCAGGTCAGCGGGGTGGGAGAGGCATCTGGGTAGATTAATGAGCTTTTAAGAAGGAACAGGAATTCTCAACCAGGAAGTGAGGAAGAAAACATCACACTGACACCTGGGTTTGGGTCTGACGAAATGCTCCAGGGAAAACAAGACTGCAGAAGGAGAAGATTTACATTTTAGTATAAACTTGAATGTGGAAGTATAAGGAATTTTATAACACCATTAGATCTAATCATACTGAAAACCCCATTAGTTGGAAAGATTGATAAACTCTCCCAACATGTCCAACATATAGACTTAGAGAAGTTTCCTACTTCAGCTTTTCAGCTGCTTAATATTTGCAGTCAATTTACAGGGGGTTCTCAATCCACTTATTATCTTCGAGGAGTTACTTAATGGAAGCGTTCCATCTTTAATCAAAGTGGGGTGAAGTAATTTTCTAGAAGTCCTCTAGAGAAACTTTGAAAAGTCAAAAATCAACTTAAATGTTTGAGTACTTTTTCTGCTTTCAGTTACTGAAATAACTTGTCTTTCCTTGAAAAAAATACATAGAAAGTATTATCATATAAAATTTTAATTTACTATATAAATATTTCAGATTCTTTTACCTTTGAGCAACAATTCTTTTTGCTTCAAAACTACTTCAACCTAAACAGTTAACAGTGTCAAAACAGAAGGTTGCACACCCTATGTGAGTTACATATTGTTTTGGATTACAATATATTGTCACTTTAAATTGGACCAATTTAAATAAAAGGTTTGGCTCACTTTTTCCTGAATTCTGCTTACGCTAACTAAGCCACCACTAAAGCACTCATAATAATTTTGTCAAATTATGAATTAAATCAAAACCAATGGCTGAGGTCATGAATAGTTAACCAAAAGAAGTCATTTTCTAGTTCAATAACATGTGCATGCCCAGCTGAGATGTTTTGCAACAAAATACTTTTTGTTGCAGCAGCAAAACAAAGAGCAGCTTCCAAATAACTACTTCGTGTATATTATTCAATACTCATAATATTGGTAAACATTAGTCAAGATGGCCATGTAATTTTCACTATCAGAATCTGATTTTCTTAGCCAGTATTTATAGTATAAATTCCTATAATGCATTTTTTCCAAACCATTGAATTCCTCTTCCTCAAGCTTTAATCCCTGACCCCTCAGGGACTATGTGTCTTTCACAGCCAGGCTTAGCTCTTCTCTGCTTTTGCTTGTTCTGAATTCTTTTTGCCTTGCAAGCCGTGGGACAGCAGGATGCTGGACCGCCAGCACCACGGACACCTAATCTAGTACATGGAGGCAAGATTTCCATTATTTCCTTTAAAGTCACTGAAAACTTCCATATACACCCAAATGTCATTGGATTTGGTTATAAATCATTTACAGTATGTTTCAGTTATATATGCAATAGAAACTACCCTCCTTTTGAAGATACTATCTTAAGGCATTTGCAAACATAAAAGCCTGTCAATACTTATGATTTCAGTCAAAAAATTATTATTGTAAAGCACTAATAACATTTTGTGGGGAAAGTCTCTTTGAGACAAGGTGTCATATGCAGTTCAGGGGCCTTGAACTCACAACACTCTCCCCACCCGAGCCCTCAAAGTACTGGACCACAGGCCAGCACCAACATGCACAGCTACATATTTTTATGTATTTAACCAGCCCTGGATACAAACAAACTTGTTTTTTAAAAAAAGCAACAAAAATAAATAATCGAAGACACCAGAAAACCATGAACCACAGAAGCATCCGACCGACAGTGCTGCACTGTAAGGATTCCCCAGGTCACATCAATGCATACACACCTGGAGAAGTCCAAGCTCCACAGCTTATACAGCAACAGAAACAACAACAAAAGTGCTCCATCAGGAGGCTGAGGCAGGAGGACCGCCACGAGCCAAAAACCAGCTTGGTCTACAAAGTGAGTTTAAGACCAGTCTGAACCGCTTAGCAAGACCCTATCTCAAAAAGACCCAGAAAAACAAAAACAAAAACAACAACAACAACAAAAACAACAAAACTGCTCTAAAGATGAGCAGCACTTTGGCTTGGTGTAGGAAAGACTGAGAAAGTTGCTTTTGTAGCAACAGAGCTTTGGAGCAAGCATATTTTTGTTTTGTTTGTTTGTTTTTGGTTTTGTCTTTTTCAGATAGCAGTGATTGAACCTGGGGCCTTGCACACTGTAGGAAAGCTACATCCCCAGCTTGCTTTTTTTTTTTTTTTTTTTTGACAAGGTCCCACTAAGTCACTGGCTGCAAACTTCTGATCTTCCTGTCTTGGAATCCAAATAGTGGGGATTACAGATGTATGCCACCATGCCCAACTATGAACCAGGTTTATTTCCTTGTCTTAAGCCATGATTTCTGGATTAAAAAAGATATGTCTTACTTGTAGAGATTGTAACCATCATTAGCAAAATCACAAAGACTCAACTCCTAATGAACACCGTTTTTCAAAATCACAAAATGTTGAACTTTACATGAAATTGTTATATCAGCTCTATACATACTAAGCATTGGTTAGGAAAAGAAAAAATTTTAAGACAGAAGTAGTAAAGCCTTTCTTTTTAGTAAGCTCTTTGGTTGTAAACAGGTCTTCAGTGATACTTGTCCTACAAAGTTTTTTTTTTAATTGTTCTATGAATTATTAAATGATTTTGCTGATGCCCCTTGAACATCAAGATACTCTGGGTTAGAGCTCACAAGACATACTTCACACAATTTAACATGCTTTAGTATAAAATAATTACAAAATGAAAATAAAGTCTTTAGATCTGATAGCATATATTATTTATGAAGTGACTGCTGTATGTGTTGCAAATACTTTCCATCTTTCAAAACACAAAAACTCAGATAGTGTTAAAAGCTGAAACAGAAAGTCTTCATTCATCTTTCCATGATGCTGGATGTCATCTTTTCCATTCACTGGCTCACAGATTCATTTTTTCTTTACCTGGTGGCATTATTTTCTATGCCATTGCTATCATCTGACTTCTGCTGCTCAATTTGTTCAAATTCTTTTCCCTCATCTGGGTGATTCCTTTTCTTTTGTGTGTACCCTTCACAAAGTAGAATAGCAGCCACTAAAACAACAGCTTCAGCAATTATAGCAAAAAACGGTTTGAGGGGCACCAGAAAGCTCAGCACAACAAGATCCAGCTGACCCTCACTCTGGCCTGACTGGAACACTGCACGGCACCAGTAGGAGCCCCCAACTTCTTCCAGAAGATCCTTTGTCTTGAGTTTTGCTTCACTGCTGTCTGCTTCAGTGACAGCACACTTAGCACCACTCATGTGACCATCAGTAGGAGCCTGTACACTTCCATTACTTCTGTACCAGGTCCAGTGTAAAGGAAGCACTTTTGACATTTACACACCAAGACAGTGGAGTCCTCTCTATAAGTGATCAATGGCTTGTTTTTTCCACTGTTTGGGAACTTTGACATTAAATGCTCCCCTGTATTCCTTTCTTTCTTCAAAGAGGTAAGAATAGCGTCCCATTTGCATGCTGTTAACAATGGTGAAGTTGCACTGGGTAGACGCTGTGGCTTCTGCTTCGGTGCGAGACTCATTCTTAAGGATCTCATCATCCTTTTTCCAAATCACCCTGACTGAACTCAAATTCTCTGATGCTTCGAACTTGCAGGTGAGAGACATAATACAAGGATTCCCAAAGTCACATTTTTTTCTTCTGGCTTACTGGAATGCTCATTTAGTGACATGTTATGACTCTCCAAGGAGAGGTTGCAATATTTTGCCATCATTCCTTCTCGAACAGGTGAACTTGTAAAAGATGAACCTGTGGGTCTGCCGTTCACCAAGCCCCCGCAGGCCACAGCCAGAAAGCACAGCAGCAGCAGCGGCAGCAGCGGCAGCAGCAGCGCAGACAGAGGCGGCGGCCAGGCTCTGGGTGCCCAGGAGTCCAGCGCCGAGAAATATGGCGCCGGCGGCCACTGAGCACCTGTCCTGTGCAGGCTGCTGCTCTCGGGTGCCACGGTGGCTCTGAGTCCCGCGCACCCTCACCGGCAGCTGGCTCACTGGATCACTGATTATTTTAAAGCAGTTCTGACGGTGGTTATCTGTGTAATCTTAAGAAATGTATTTAAGCCATTATCTTTTTAGTTACTAGAATGAAATAATATCCATCATGATTTTCAAGCATAAAAGGGGATGGATCGAAATTCTTATATTTCTTACAAGCTATTGATTTTTTCATTTCTGTATTTCAATATCTGTGAATTTCCATTTATTTTGTGGTTTTCAATTTTTATCCTTGATTGTCCTTTTTTTCTTTGTTTACTTTTTGTTTGTTTTTGAGATAGGCTCTCATTAAGCAATGTAGGCTGGCTTTGAACTCACTATGTAGCTGAGGTTGGTCTTAAACTCTAGGTGATCCTCCTGCCTCAGCCTTCCAAGTGTTGGGATTATAGCCATGTGCTACAATGCCTGGACACTGCTATATTTAAAGAGAGCCAACGCTCACCAAATCTGTCATTCCTAAACTCATGAGTAAAGAAACTCAATTGGTTAGAAAGAAGATCAAAGAGGAAGGAACAAAAATTATACAACAGAATAAAGGAGAGTTTGGGTTACTTAAAAGCAACATTCAGTGTTAAAGAGTAGTCAGGCTAAACACTCAAAACTCTAAAGAAAATTTATTCTCAATCTAGAGTGTGCTATACAGCCAAACTATTAATTGAGCACACAGAATTAAAAAATATTTATGTAAATAAGACTGATGAAATGCTCCAGTAATAAATAGAATACATTAGGCAGACTCCTGAATGTTGACATGACCCTGACCATCAAGCTAATGTAATAAAAAGCAGCAAGGCCCAGGTTATGAACAGAAACAGCTGTGATCCTGATGTTCGTAGACTGTAAATAGGATACATTGACACTTTGACCACAATTAGAACAACAAAAACTCACTAATTCAAAGCTCATACAAAAATCCCATACATTTTTTCAATATTGCCTACTGAGTTAGTATAAATCAAAGTAATTTAAGATAAACCTAAGTACTCTTTCTGTCCCCTCAGGAACCCAGGTAAGGCCTAGGACCTTGCCTAGGTCAAAGGCCTCAAAATATTTACCTCCCTTTTTCACAAAGATTCAGAATGCATCTCACCAAAATGAAGGACTTAACCAAGAAACAGAAAGAAATAAGACTCAGGAAATAGGCTATCTAACAGAGGACAGAAACTGAGGAAAACAGCAAGATGGCATTTATGGACCAGGCCTACAGATTACTCCAGATCTGAGCAAGTGAGCAGAGGTCTGAGAAAACAGGTTTGCAAGAAGCTAAGGCAGAACTGTTGAATCATTTAACATCCTGGGACATTTGGAAGTATGATAATGTGATCATTAGTAGTTACTACATTGTCCTGGAAAGCTTAGGGGAAATTTTTGATGCTATCTATGTGAACCTGAGTAAATTCTACACTTGGACAACTATGAACCAAAAGAAAAAGAATGAAAAGAATGAGATGAGCAAGAGAGGTGACACTGATCACTATAAAAATGAACCATCTTAATATTCAGTAAGTAGAGGCCACCTGAAATTGGCAGTTTTAAAACTGCATACATATACAAGAGAGATATTCATATTAATAATAAAATTTACTGTTGAAGATCGGTGGAGAGGTAAATTCATTAGCTAATATTGACTAATTAATCACGTGTATGCACCTCAAAGCTACAAACTGCTATGGAGCCACAGCCACCACCCCCAGATGTTATACTTTGAAACAAACATTTGTATCTCTTAGGGAAACTTATTGTGCAAATTTCTAGAAAGTCACAGTACTACCTAATTAAAGAGAAATGATGATAAGAAAGAAAAACATCCTAAAATTTCATGGCTCTCTAGGTTCAAATCCCTAGCACTACATTTCAGAGAAAATGCCTTCTTTACATGGAAAACACCTCCCAGCACTGTGAGAAGTGTCAATGTACATACATTGCTTTAAAAGTGACGATGTCACCAATGAGTTCTAGTGACAGTGGTTTTCCCAGTTTTGCTGTTTCTATATAGCATGCTGAATGAGGCAGATGGTGTATGACTATAATCCCAGCACTCTGGGCAACTGAGGCAAGAAGGTCATAAGATGGAGTCCCACCTGACCAATTTTGTAACTTAGGGAGACCCTTAGTGTGTATCTAAAAGTCTGAGGCTATACGTGTAGTTCATTGTGCAGAAGCAAGGTATAAACACCAGTAACGCAAGAGGAAAAAACTACTAGACAGATGACAGATAAGAAGATTCATAGATACTTAGATAAAAATAGTAAAACAACTGGTCACTGATTTACTTAGTACGGAGAAAAAGTTGAGCCATAGGCTGTCTTATCCTTTATTGGACGCCAAGATATGACCTCACTTCCTGTCAACATGCCCAGACAGAACTCAGAACCCTTGTAGAAGGTGTCACAATCCATCACCAGCCATCCCCCCAGCTCATTTGCCCAGAGACGGTCAACAGCAAACATGCTGAGCTGGTTCTCCACGTCCCGAGGCCGCAACCCCAGGACCCCAGGCAGAGAAAGTATATGTGAAAGATTGAGAAGACACTTGACACCATCCAGATGCCACAGGTCACGATGCGGGAGACATCCAACTGTCACAGAGAGCCCAGAGAAGGTGCCCCCAAGAACAACTGCCAGTGACCAACCAAAATCAAGGTACCCATCTGAAATCTCCCTAAGCTCAGATACCAATCAAACGGAAACTCAAAAGATACCTGGGCGAGTTTCACCAGGCCCAGTGATACCTGGCAGCCTTGGGTGGGTCTCCCCAGAGCCAGTAGCAATAAAGTTAGACAGACAAAGGTGTCCAGAGGTAGAGACCAAAGTCACAGTGTCCAGCTCCCGAGAGACACGGAAAAGCCTACTATACAACCATCTGGGCCCAGCCTCTACTGGAAAATACTTGGCAGGGAGTGATGCCGAACTTCGGCCAGTGTGGTCAGTGGAGTCAGTCAGGCCACCCTCACTCATTAAGCCCTTTGTATCAGTTTTCCTGGATGGCCAACCTTCCTATGGCCCATTCATCCCAGGGACCTCCATGACCCACATTTCCACCCAAGAGGCCCAGGTTATGGGAAGAAATAAGATGACAACATGTTTTGAGACTTCTTTCTCTACTGCAGGCAATGAAGTTCTAGACACCTGCTTAGTTGATAATGAACATTTGCTCACCACAAAATATGTAGATGAGAAAAAAGACCCATACACTACATCACCTCTGTTGGAATCAGAACATGGCTTTATGCTTTCTGAGGTTAATAAAGATCCTGAACTGTTAATTCACACATCACCTTGTGCACCAAAACACCCTCAGGTGCCTTGTGAACCAGAACCTCGTCAGGTGGCTTGCTTACCAGAACATCTTAAAGTGCCTTGTGTACCAGCACCTACAAAGGTGCCTTGCATACCAGAACCTTATAAAGTGCCTTGCTTACCAAAAACTCCTCAGGTGCCTTGTGTACTAGAATCTCCTAAGGTACCCTGTGTACTCAAACATCCTAAGGTACCCTGTGAACCAGAACATCCTAGAGTGCCTTGTGAATCACCTAAGGTGTCTTCCATACCAGAACCTCCTAAAGTGTCTTATGTAACAGAACCTTCCAAAATACCTTGTGTACCAGAACATCGTAAAATGTCTTGCATACCAGAACCTATTAAGGTGCCTTGTGAACCAGAACCTCCTCAGGTGCCTTATGAACCAGAACCTCCTCAGGTGGCTTGTGTATCAGAACCTCCCAAAGTGCCTGGTGTACCAGAACATACTAAGGTCCCTTGTGTACCACAACATCGGAAGGTACCTTCTCCAGAAGATAAATCCATCCACAGAGCTGCACGCCTCTGGAGAAGGGTTCATCATGCTAATGGTCACACTTTTCAAGCAAAACATTTCAGCAAGCGTGCTAATTGTGCCATCTGCTCAGACCCTTTGGGGGGATTTGGACGCAAGGTTTACAAGTGCACCAATTGTAAGCTCTTGGTGCATAAGAAATGCCACACACTTGTCACAGTGGAATGCAAGCATCACTCTTTGCATGATCAATGCGTCATGCCCATGAAACAATTATCCACGGCTTTAGACTCTACACAGATAGCAATCCCATCAAATCCTAAAAGTCATAAGGATTTGCAAGAAGTGCATGAAGAGAAGGAGGCAAGAAATGGCAGGGAAAGTGGCAAAGTTTTGCACTCTTTAGGTCTTCAAGACTTTGATTTTCTTCGAGTGATAGGGAGAGGGAGCTATGGAAAAGTACTACTAGTTCGGTGTAAAAACACAGATAATATCTATGCAATGAAAGTGTTGAAAAAAGAACACGACAACCTTGAACAGCTACGGACAGAGAAGGTGGTATTAGAGAAGACATCGAATCACCCTTTTCTGGTTGGACTACATTCTTACTTTCAGACACAAAGCAGAATGTTCTTCATTCTAGATTTTGTAAATGGAGGCGACATGACATTTCATATGCGGCGGCACAGAATCCTTCCAGAAGCTCACACCAGGTTTTACTCGGTAGAAATCTGTTTAGCACTCCAGTTTCTTCATGAGCAAGGGATAATATACAGAGACTTGAAACTGGACAATTTATTATTGGATTCGGAGGGGCACATTAAAATCACCGACTTTGGCTTATGTAAGGAAGGACTGCAGGCAGGGGCTAAGACCAACACTTTCTGCGGCACTCTCAGTTACCTTGCTCCAGAAATTGTAAGAAGAGGAGATTACGGTTGCAGTGTGGACTGGTGGACTCTAGGAGTGGTAATGTTCGAAATGATGGGTGGATACTCTCCATTTGACCTGGTGGAGAGCCCCGATAACCCTGATCAGTACACAAACAATGTTTTACAAGCTATTTTAGAAAGAGAAATCCATATGCCATGTCATCTGTCAGCACAAGCTGTGAGTGTGCTGGAGGGTTTTCTGAAGAAGGACCCAGAGGTACGATTGGGCTGTCATCCTTGTACAGGATTTTTCGATATTCAGCAGCATCCGTTCTTTGAAAATGTGGACTGGAACATGATGGAGCAAAAGCAGGTGGTCCCTCCCTTCAAACCAGATATTTCCACAGAATTCGGTTTGGATAACTTTGACCCTGAGTGTACTCATGAACCTGTCCAGCTCACTCCAGATGACAATGATGTTGTGAGGAAGATGGATGGATACGGATTTTCAGATTTTGAGTACACCAATCCCGTTTTCCTGGACGAAGAATGACTCTGATTGTCATCATTCAAATAAGCACTCTGCTTGTGTTGCTATTTAACGCATGGAAAAACTTTTACCAGCTTGGATTCAATGAACAATTTCACAATTGTCTAGAAGTTAACTTTAGTTGCTTTTTTGCTGTTATATTTAGATGTCTTGATTCTTACAGTGTATGCTAGAGAATATTGAATATTTTGGTTGATAGTTATTTTTTATGATATGACTTAAATGATAATGAGGCAATTGCTTGTTTACCAAATTTGTAAACAAATTCCATTTGTTGTGTGGAGATAGATTCTTGATATATTATTTACTATACTGGAAAATAATCTGTCATTTAAGCAGAATGCCTTAGCTATGTTTGTTTCTCTTCAAACTACATTACCTATATATTTGGGCCCCTGTTTTTGTAGTCTTCAGGGAAGTCCTAAAAATAATAACAATTTTGAGCAAATCTGCAGAAAACACATATATTATAGCTCTATTTAGTAGGATAAGACCTGAAATACAGAATTCATTTCACCATCTTAAAATATTATACCATAAATCTACTTGATAATGTTTAAGTGGACGACAAAAGAATAATGTGAAGAAAGTGTTTCTCAAAATAAAGCCCAAAGGCCTAAAAAAATTCTAATGTGGGTTCAGTAGGAAGTATTTTAAACAAATTCCCTATGTGATTAATCTACATTCTGAAATACCCAATGGTAAAGAGTAACACTTAAAATCAAGATCATAAACATATTTCTGACATGTCAGAATACTCTTATAAGCTTATGTTGTCTACACTGATTTTTGTTTTTAAAAACATTCCAGGCATTAACAGAAACATATACACCTTGCAAATGAACATGTGAATCTGTATAAACATTTTCACGTGATGTTTTCATGACTTTCAAATTCAGTTATTTGAAGGAAAGATAATACATGACTCCAAGCTTTGGAAAAGTTATATTTCTAATGAAATGGGGCATCCAAATAAAGATGCAAAGATAATTGATTAAATGCCTACAAATTTTAAGTCATCCTATACTTAAAACTAGATAGCTTACTTAAGATTAAACTTTATCAACGGTGAGACATTGTAACTTGTTTAGATGATGATGGCTACTTTTCAAGTCCTTTGCATAGAAATGGTACTAAAACAGGTTCCATCACAGGAACTACATAGTGCAATTCATTTCAGAGGCAGAGCTCTTCAAACTAGTTTTATTGAAATGAGTAGTTAGCAATTTATTATTTAAAGAGTTGCCAGATACAGCATGCCTCTGCTTTAGTACCATTTCGATGCAAAGGACTTAAAAAGTAACCATCATCATCTACATAATTTGCAATGGCACAAACTTAGTAAAGTTTAATCTTAGGTAAGCTATCTAGTTTTACACTTAGGATGACTTAAAATTTGTAGGCATTTAATCGATTACCTTTTTATCTTTATTTGGATGCCCCATTTCATTAGAAATATAACTTTTCCAAAGCTTGGAGTCATGTATTATCTTCCTGTCAAATAACTCAATTTGAAAGTAATGAAAACATCGTATGAAAATGTTTATACAGATTCACGTGTTCATTTGCAAGGTGTACATGTTTCTGTTAATGCCTGGAACTTGTTTAAAAACAAAAATCAGTGTACACAACTTAAACTGATAGAGTATTCTGACATGTCAGAAGCATGTTTATGATCTTGCTTTTAAGTGTTGCTCTTTGCCATTGGGCATTTGGAATGTAGAATAATCACATTGGGCATTTGTTTAAAATGTTTATTACTGAGGCCACTTTAGAAATCTTTTGGGCCTTTGGGCCTTATTTTGAGAAACACTTTCTTCATGCCATTCTTTTGTCCTCCACTTAAATAGTAGAAAGTATATTTATGGTATATGCAGCAGGTTACAACCAAATGAATGTTTCTGAACAAATTTTAAATGGTCGACTTTGGTAGATCTCTTGTTTCCTCACAAGAAAATTTTTTCACTTTTATATCAATTGTATACAAATGATGAGCATTTTTCTTTGAAGAGGTTTTAACCTTTATTCAGAAGGATATTTGGTTTTTAAAATGTTTAAGCAGTAAGATTTACTCTGCATACTTTATGCAGAATTGCACTGCAAATAGATTTTTAAGTGTATTCTATTTCTTACAAACTTTCAGTGTAATGCCTGTTCTTACTATATAAAAGCTCTCTCAAGATATTCACTGGGATAATAAGGCAGTTTACAGTCAGAATGCTTGGCATTTTGGTATTCTATGACATAATTTATTTTGCATAAGCCTGTGTCAAATCATTTGATGCATATGCAGTCTGAATTAAATTACAAGTACCTTGTTCAGTGCTGGTATATTTACTTTATAAATTTGCTTTATTTTGATTTTGTCATGTAGCATGCAGCCTTGGCCATCATAATATAATCGGTATTTGTGTAAGTTTTTTCTCATGTTAAATACCTTTAATTAAAACATGTAATACACATCAGTCATGAAAAGACTTTGTGGCCATGTTATAAAACTGCCATGGGGATCGTATTGCATTATCACCAGTCTCCATCTAGAGTGAACCTAGAGTGAAATCTGCCAACTCCAAACCAGGATTCAGGTGACTTATGACTGCTTTCTGCCTCACGCTTCACTCACCGAAGGTCTGCCACATCGGTCTGTTTTAAGCCATGAATAAAGTGTGTATGTAGTAACTGGATGTGGCTGTGGCTAATATGAATCTTAAGAATTCAATACATTGTTGTTGCAATAGACATACTTAATACACTCGTGTGAAATAAAAGTTTTCTGCATTTTGGTGCCTGCAATTTTTCATCGCTTTTGGGTGAACCATAATGATACTTAACTGCCACTGTTTTTGTTGCCATTTCTGTCTCCTAAGTCTTCAACTAACACTTGATTTAATGGAAACTCTGTGAAACCCAGCCTGCAAGGGGTCATGACTTGGGTGAGGAATTCATGTGATAAAGTCACTGACAGCGTGTTGCCAATGCACTGTGAGCAGGTGACATGGACAAGATGTGCTCCTTTAAAGAGGGCTCTATTGCTGCACATGAGATATAGGAGCCAATGGTTCCAGAGAAATGGAGTTTCAAGACAATCAGGCCAGAATTTGGGGTCTGGAGAACTATGACAGTGTTCTAGAAGAAGATTAAAAGTCTATATTTGAACAAATATAGATTTTTGTATATGAAAAAATAAGACAACCTTGGAAGATAAGTCTCTTGTAACTTTTGGAGCAAAATTTAATACAAGACCTGGTCTTACTTTCAGGGAATATGACATGAAATGACCCAAGATTGCTTGGGCAGGGCATATGAATGAGCACATTCTACACAAGCGGTCAAGTGAATGGCAGACATGCAGGCCCTTTAGCGTCTGCTTTCTGCCACCTTCTCTCTTCCAATAGTAACGACTGATGTCTCAAGGTTTACTGTGGGAGCAGCACTTCAGGTGCAGTAACTCAGTTGCCCACGATGACCCTGTCAGGTGAGCTACAGTTTGACTCTTTTGTCCCCCAAAGGCCCCCAGCTTGGGGTTACTAAGAGGTGGTGGAGCCCTCAGGAATTGGGATCTAGTGGAAGGTCTCTGGTCACTGGACAAAAGCCCCTGAAGGGGAGAGCGGGACCTCACCCCTTCTTCTTCTCTTCCCAGCTATGAGGTGAGCAGCTTTGTTCTGCCATGTGTTCCCCACCACCCCCATGATGTGCTGCCAGTGGCCTAGGCCAGTGGAGCAGCCAGTCATAGAGTAAAACTCCCAGAGCTGAGCCACAATAAACCTTTTCTCTTTACAAGCTGATTGTCTCAGGTATTTGTTCAAGTGGTGGAAAGCTGCATACCAGAGAGGAGCTGTGTTATACACCATATTTCAGAGGGGAAAATAGCTAGAGGAACACAGATGCCAGGAGACTGTCATAAATCAAATGCCTTAACTTAGAAACACAACAGATGCTCAGTGATGAGGCTAGACCATGACTTCTGACTCCAGTGCTCACTTTGCTTGACCCCAGGTGTCTTATGTTTTGCTTATGATATGCAGAATTTCCAAAATAATTTATATGTATAGGTGTTCCATATTGATCAGTTCTTATATTTCTCAGATTACTTCTATGAAGTAATTACATCTGATTTACATATGAGTCTGAGGCCTAGAGTGCTCGTTTACATTGCTAATTTCCCGTGGTCATTTACTTTGCTAATGTCAGACCTCAGCTCTCTACTCAGCAAAGTTTAAAGTCTACTCTGTGTTGCAGAAACTTTCATCCAGACCATGGTTACTCAATTAGGAGGGGGGCACATTCTTAGAAGAGCACAGAACCAGCTGGGCAGGGTGCTCCATGCCTATCATCCCAGCACTCTGGGAGGCTGATCATGATGATCACAACTTGCCCAGCCTGGGAAACTTAGTGACTTACCAAGAAGCAGTCACAAAATTCAAGTTAAAAAGGTGCCTGAAATGTAGCTCAGTGTGAAGCCCTGGGTTCAACCCCAATTACTGGGGGAAAGAGGTTAAAAAAAAAGTCAAAGATTAGTAGAGATTGTAAGGCAATCTAATACATATAAAAAGAGAGCTAACAAATATTGACCACATTCTTGGGCTAAGTGTGGGGTCTCTGTACTTATTTTTTGACTCATTCACTACTTAGCCACCCTTATGGGTTCATTTTATAGGTCAGTTGTGTCATGAGATTCCCAGATATGGTTAAGCATTGTTTCCGGATGTGTCTGTGAAGCTGTGTGTAGAAGAGATTAGCTTTCAAATTGGTGGAGCAAGGAAAGTTGATAGACCAGTGTAGTGGGTAACATCCAATCAACTGAGAGCCTAATTAGGACCAGAAGGAAATGGAAAGTGGAATTAACTTCAAAAGAAGGTTGAAGCGAGGCAGCATCTCAAACTGGCAGGCAAAGATAATTCAGTCTTCCTTTGCCTGCCAGTCAACTGGAGCTGCTGCCTCAGTTTTCTCCTACCCACAGCACTGCTGCTTCCCAGGCTTTCTGACCTGGATGGAAGCAACAGCATGGGCTCTCCAGCTTCCACACCTCTGAGCCACACCAGCAGCACTCCTGAGTCTCCACAGTAGATAGGAACTCTCAGTGGCCATAATTATAGGGTTTAGTACCTGATGATAAATTTCTTCCTATATACCAATAGGCAAATATATACACATATACATGTATATAATGATCTACACACATTCACATAGCTATTCACAGAAATCTATTCATACAGGTAGAGACAATGTAGATATATATTTACTATAGAGAAATATATTACAGAAAATGCTGATCAACATGGCCAATAAAAGTGTATTTATCTAATTATAACTTCAACTCTAGGTGATCCGCCTGCCTCAGCCTCCCAGTGTTGGGATTATAGGCATGTGTGAAACTTCCTGGAGGTTGTTATATTTAAAGAGAGACAAAGTTCATCAAATCTCTCATTCCTAAACTCATGAGTAAAGAAACTCAATTGGTTAGAAAGAGGATCAAAGAGGGAGGAAAAAAATTCTACAACAGAATAAAGGAGAGTTTGGGTTACTTAAAAGCAACATTCAATACTAAGGAGTAGTCAGGCCAAACACCCAAAACTCTAAGGAAAATTTATTCTCAATCTAGAGTGTTATTTTCAGCCAAACTGTTAATTGAACATACAGAATAAAAAATATTTGCATACATAAGAGTGATGAAATGCTCCAGTAATAATAGAATACACTAGGCAGACTCCTGAATGTTGGCATGACCCTGACCATCAAGCTAATGTAATAAAAAGCAACAAGCTCCAGGTTATGAACAGAAACAGCTGTGACCTTGAGGTTTTTAGACTGTAGTTAGGTTACATTGACTGTGACACTCTGACCACAATTAGAACAACCAAAACTCACTAATTCAAACTTCATATGAAAATCCCACATATATTTTTTCAATACATTTTACTGAGTTAGTATAAGTCAAAGTAATTTAAGATAAACCCAAGTACTCTTTCTGTCCCATCAGGAACCCAGGTAAGGCCTAGGACCTTGCCTAGGTCAAAGGCCTCAAAATATTTACCTCCCTTTTTCACAAAGATTCAGAATGCATCTCACCAAAATGAAGGACTTAACCAAGAAACAGAAAGAAATAAGACTCAGGAAATAGGCTATCTAACAGAGGACAGAAACTGAGGAAAACAGCAAGATGGCATTTATGAGCCAGGCCTACAGATTTACTCCAGATCAGAGCAAGTGAGCAGAGGTCTGGGAAAGCAGGTTTCCAAGAAGCTGAGGCAGAACTGTTGAATCATTTAACATCCTGGGACATTTGGAAGTACATACTGTGATCATTAGTAGTTAATGGATTGCTCTGGAAAGCTTAGAGGAAATTTTTGATGCTATATATGTGAGCCTGAGCAAATTCTAAATTTGGACAATTATCAACCAAAAGAAAAAGAATGAAAAGAATGATATGAGCAAGAGAGGTGAGTCTGAGCAATATAAAAATGAACCATCTTAATATTCATCAAATAGATGCCACTTGAAATTGCCATTTTTAAAACTGCATACATATTCAAGAGAAATATTTACAATAATAAAATTTACTTTTGAAGATCAGTGAAGGCAATAGAGCAAGAAATAACTGTCCACATAAGCACTTCATTCGATTAAAAAAAATTATTGAACTTATTAATGAGTATTCATTTTACAGTTAATGGGCTTTACCATGACATTCCCATATGTCTTAGTTACCTTTAACTCATTGCTGAGAAAAAAATAGTGATACCCAAAATTAGGGAAGGAAAGGTTTATTTCTTACAGTTCTTGGGCATTTCAATCCATACTCAGTTGGCTCCAAGGCAGCATGGCGTGGCGGGGCACAATTCATGGTGGCTGCCAAACAGGAAGGTGAACCTACAAGAGCGAAAGGAAGACCCGTGACCCTCTTACCCTTACACTGTATGTCGACTCCATCCCCGGGTGGATGCATCACTCATATTGGTAATCCTACTGCTAGACAACAAACCAGTCACAAATGTCACACTCTGCCCCGTCCAAATTACATTAAGCCTTGGGGAGACACAGGATCAAACCAATGCACCATACATTCATACATCAATTTTGATCATGCGAACTCTCTTTTCTACAATTTGTCATATAAACAACTTTAAACAATTTAATAATTTAATGATGTCCATGTTATTGTCTTAGTCACCTTGTCCTTGTTCAGACAAAATACTCATCACCCACAACATAAAGGAGGAGGGGTTTAAGTCAGATTCAGAAGTTTCAGTCCATGGTAACCAGGGTTAAACACAGAAATGGCATGATGGGACCAACTGCAATGGAGCAAAACTTCTTACCTGAAGGTGGCCAGGAAGCAGGAAGATAAGGCAGGAGCCAGAGAATGAGGTAGAGCCTTCCAGGTCACAGGCACAGTGACTCACTTGCCTCTCACAGGACACTCAGCTACTAAATGCTGTCAGTGGGAGAATCCACAGATGAGTGTAGCACCCCCAGGAGCCAGTCACCTTCCAGAGCCCCATTTCTGAACACATAAGGCTTTAAAGGGATATCTTAAATCTAACCCTTAAATTATTTTGATTTTTAAAAATCTTAAATTTAAAAAAATACATATAAGATGGTTTCATTGCAACTCATTCTTCAAATGCAAAATGCCTTAGTTTCAGTCTAACTGCTCCAAAAAGTACATTTCAACACAAGATTCAGGGGGAAAAGCCTGATTTAGGGGCAAGTAAGCAACAGCAAATGGTGAGAGTAAAAGAAAAAGAGACCACTGAAGTCATAGCATACCTAATCCAATGTGATATAATACAATACTGCACCATCTACCATTTCATTATGATATGCAGGGA
>RJWM01034857.1:0-19389 GCA_004363535.1 Dasyprocta punctata | reverse complement strand
CAAGTTTAGCTGGAGTTCTATATGCTTCAGTTATCTGAAAGTCTCTTCCTGTTCCCATACTTGGAAAATTTTCTGTAATTATTTCTGTAAATATGCTTTTAATTTGATTTGTATTGACCCCTGCCTTTTCACTCACACCTTTTATTCGTAAGTTATGTTTCCTTGGGTTGTCTTGCAGCCGTTGCACTGCCACTTCCAGGTTTCTTATTATTTTTAATAAGTCTTGTCTCTCTCTCTCCCACGCTGCGATTTTCTCTTCGAGATATGAAAGACTATCTTTAGTCTCTTTCAGGTGGTTCTGCCAACTTTTATTGAAGTCTTTGAGTTCCTGGTACTCTCTCTGAATCTGATTGATGCATTCTAAGTTTTTATTTTTCTCATTCTCAATCTCCTTTGATTTTCCGTCCTCTACCTTTCCGGCTATGTCTCCTTTAGAGGCGCTTAACGATTCCCCGATTATGAGTTTCATTTCGATTCTCAGTTGGGTTAACAGTGCTGCTTTAATTTCTTTCATAGCTTCATGGAGTTGTCTCCCCACTTTGGTTGTCATCTCCTCTGAGAGTTTAATTTTTGGACTCCCAACCTTGTCTGTCTTTACGTCAATCGGGTTTGTGCTGCTTGTATCGGAGTCTGGAGAGCGCCCTCTACCTTTCCTTCTTGGCATTTTCCTGGGCTCTGCTGTGTTTCCCCAGCCCGCCTTGGCTCCGCGGATGTCTGGTGAAGTGCGTGTGGATAGGGCCGTCCGCCTAATTTCCTCTATCACCCCCAGGGCGCCCGTGCAGATTCCGCCAGGACCCTCCCGGGCCTGGTGTGGGCAAGGAACCGTGCCTAATTAGGTGCAGTTCCAGTCTCAAGATGGAAGCCTGTTCCTCGCTCTCCCTGGGGAGTGGGGGGTGTGGGGCTGGGGACCGCCGAGTTTACTCACTCACCAGCTCGCGACCACCTCTTTCCACGATCGATGGCTGCCTCCGCGGTTTACGCCTTAGCCACAGAAGTTCAATTGCGCATCTCAAACACTTTAATCGCACCTTCTCAGTTTGAGTCCACGTTGGTTGGATTGAGCTCTGGTCAGAGGTGCCGCCACCTTTGTTTGTTTACTTCTTTTTTTTTTTACTCTTTCCAAGGGCTACAGTTCTCATCCTAGACTCCTCTTAGGTCCAGAGGATCCATCTCCCTCCCCTTTCCTTCTTTCTGTTATTGTATTATTTTGTATTCCAGCATTTGGGAGGTATATTCCAGGGAGCCTCCCTACGGTGGAGTCATCAGGTCGGCCATTTTGCAGGAGCCCCGATATTAATAATTCTGATATCAATAATTTGTGTCCTTTTTTTGGTTAACTTGGTTAAAGGGCATTATTTTTATTTTATTATTATATTATACTACTATGTTATTAATCTTTTCAAAGAACCAGTATTTTTGTTTTATTGACTTTATCCATTGGTTTCCTGTTTTCAGTTTCATTAATTTCTGCTCTAATTTATGTTATTTCTATTTTTCCTGTCTTGTTTCACTAAATTTTCTCTTTTTTCCAGGATCTTAAAGTGGTAGCTTTAATGATTGAATTTTTGCTATCAAACTACAAATTTCCCTCTGGAGTATTGCTTTTCACAAAAGAGATAAGTTGTGTTTTCATTTTTACTTCTTACAAAATGCTTTTTATTTCTTAAGATTTCTTTATTGACCCACTTGAGATTTAGAAGTATGTTGTTTAATTTCTGAGTATTTTGAAGATTCTAAGCTATATTTTGGTTACTGATTATCTGATTTATTTATCATGTGTCTGAGAGCAGACTTATTTTTATTTTAAATTTGGTGAGGTATGTTTTATGGCTTAGGATATGGATTATATTGGAGAATTTTTGAATATTTTTCTTTTCTTAGGTATTTTACTCTACTCTTTTCTCATTTGACTCTTTTCTGATAAGTTAGGCATGCTTCTTATCTTTGTTTCCCTATAGGTTAAGATGTGTTCTAAACTTGCCTTCTTTCAGGATTTTTTCTTTAATTTTGATTTTATATAGTTTGAATATAATATGTCTAGTGCAATTTTTTTGGTCTAGTTTAAATTTTTTTTTGTCATTTGTCCTGCTTGGTGTATTTTTTGGATTTTTTAAATCTGTGGCTTGGTGTTTGACATCAATTAGAGTATATTTTCAGTCACTGTTTCAAATATTTCTTCTCTTCCTTTATTCTCCATCTAGGGTTCCTGTTATGTGTATGTAACACCTTTGTAGTTTTCCCACAGTTCTTGGATGTTTTGCTCTTTGTTTTCTGTTTTTCTCTTTTCTCTTTAGTTTGGAAGATTCTATTGAAATATCCTCAAGCTCAGTGATTCTTTCCTCAACCATGTTCAGACTACTAATAATTCCATTAAAAGTCATTTCCATTTTCTGTTTTTTGTGTGTGTGTGTGTGGCACCAGGGATCGAGCTCACAACCTCGCGCCTGCCTGACAGGCACGTAAGCCGCTGAGCCAAACTCCCAGCCCTGGTTTTTTGAGGCAGGGTCGCACTGTGTAGCTCAGGCCGGCCTTGTGCTCACGTTGTAGCCCAAGCTGGCCTCAAACTCACAACGCTCCGCCTACCTCAGCCTCCAGAGTGCTGGGATTAAAGGCGTGCGCCACCACACCTGGCTGTCATTTCCATTTTCATTTTCCATTTCTGTTACAGTGTTTTTGATCACTAGCATTTTTTTTTGGTTCTTTCTTAGAATTTTCATCTCTTTTCTTATGTTCTTGTATTCTGTCTACTTTATTCATAGATCTCTCTCTCTCATAATTGTTTTAAGTTCCTCATCGGATAATTCCAACATCTCTGTCACTTCTGAACCTAAATATGAAGTTTGCTTTGACTCTTTCGCCTGTGCCTTTTGCCTTTCTGTATGCTTTGCAATTTTTTTTTTAAATAGGCAGATATGATGTATTGGAACTGCTATATGTTGGCCTTTAGTAATGTGGTGATCAGGCGTAGAGGTAGAGAAGTGTGATAGTAATCCTGTGGTCAGGTTTCCATCTGACTGGTTCAGGTCTCTGGAACTCTGAATTTCACAAGTGCTTTCTGTTTTGTTTTCTCTTCCTCTTTGGCAAAACATCATGGCTAGCAGATTCTGGGGTCACAGGTTTCCCTTCTCCAGGTAAGTTAGATGGATAAAACTGTCTCATAAAATTAGTCACTCATTAAGTAGTTTCTTCTGAACAGATTTTTGAAAACAGAATACTCTAGTGTCCTTCAAAATAGTTGCTTTTCCTTTCTCCTTCTAGATGTTTTAGGGATTTTCTCTGATGTTCACTGACAGAATCAGCTTGAACTCCTAGAGTTAAAATTCCCTGAAGTGTTGGGCATCCTATGACTGGGTGCCCTCGGGTTTTTTATCTCTCATCCCTGTCTGCACTGAGCCTCCTGCAATCTGTCAATTACCGTTCAGGTTTTCTCACCCCAGCCCAGTCCTGCAGAAGGTTCTGCCCCTGGATTCTGCTCTGGGAAGCTGTAGTTCTCTGCATTTACCTGCCTGTCTCTCCAACTTTGGGGCAGTGGTCTGCCCTCTAACCTCCCTTCTCTGACAAATGTGAGAGGAGTTGTGGATTTTTTAAACTCTTGGTTCAGCTTTTTACTTGTTTGGATGAGGGGCAACTGAAAGTTTCTTACAAGTTGAACTGGAAACTCAGTGAAATATTTTTATAGCCTTTTCCACAAGGTATGAGAGGGTAAACTTCTCCAACTGTTTATCAATTCATGGTACATTCCTGACTGGCTTGTCATATCCATAGTTGTTGAGGAGACCTGGCCACTCCTGAGCAGAAGCCCCTCACCCTGAGCTCTACATCTCAAAAGGACCTGTGTTGCTGGGCTGTGAATGGGGAAAAGGGCGGCTGGGAGAAAAGGAAGATGTGGCTTTCCAGCTGGCCCTAAGGATGCTTGAAGGTCATTACTAATATAGTTTCTACCACTTGACAGGCAATTTTTCAGTGTTTTAGAAAGAGTGGTTATGTGACTCCCAATGCCAGACAATTTACCTCATCTTACACCCGAGTATTTTCATTCTCCTTCCACAGGGCACTTTGGTCTTGGCTGTTACTTCTCATGCCAATTTGTTCTGCTGTAGTAGTATCTCATGTATGGTAGCTTCATATAGCAATGATGTTGAAGGGTAGAGACATGGTCAGAGGGGAATCTGGCTTCCCATTGTTTTCTCTAGGCCATGATCCCTTGGGTGTCTCTGGGTAGGTAACCTTAGAGCAGGTGAACCTCGGGCCTCTGTCTCCATGTAGATAGTGAATGATGCGAAGGGATGGCTGTTTTCAGGCTGTGTGTCCCTTTACTAAGAATAACATACAGGTGAGTATGGAACACAGAAAACCCAGCCCACCCCAGACAGGCTTCTCCCACATCCCAGGATGCTGTAGACTTCAGAGCAGCTCTTTAGCTCAGACTTATAGTTGAATAGAAAAATTTCTCCAAAACTAGTTGTCCTCCAATTGTTTTCAGTCCAAGTTTTAGGTATTTTTAGTGAAACACAATGTTTTCTCTTTCAAAGGAAACCCTCCATATTGTTCGATGAGAATGGAGTGTTTAACTAATAACAAGCACTTGTCTTATTTGTGTTAGGTCCTAAAGATCATCAGAGAGGTAGATGATGGTGTTTTAGGACAAATAATCATGCAGGTTTTCTCACAAGGTTGATTTGTTGACTTGATGGTTCACATATTGAGTGGCCCATGAAATGGGAGTCAGGAAGTGAGGACATAGAGCTGCTCAACCCTCAAGGAGTGTATTGTTTAGTGTAACAGTCAGGGCTCAGATACAAATGAGTATTTTACCACGTGGGTCATCACAGTGACCAAAGACACAGCTATAAAATATCATATGATTACAGAGAAAGGGAAAAAGGCTCTATTGTGGAAAACTGAGAGGGACCATGAAAGATGTAGGCCTTGGAGGATGGAAAGAAATGGTAGTGCTGGTGTTCCATGGATGAAATGAGTAAAACAAGGATTCACATTTTCATTGTTCTGGAGTACAGAAGGTTTGACAAGGAAGGAGGGGGAGAGGGTATGAGGGAGTGACAGGGAAAGAAAGATCAAGGGGAGACAGAGATAGATGAGAGAGAGAGAGAGATAGAGAGACAGAGAGACAGAGACACAAATGGAGAGACAGAGACAGAAAGACAGAGACACAGAGAGACAGAGACAGAGACAGACAGAGAGAGGCACATACAGAGAGACACAGAGACACAGTGAGACAGACTTTTAGGGAAATAGAACCAGAGCCACTAGACTGAGTCAGCTGAAAGTCCATCCTAATTCTGTCCTTTGAGTTATATAAGAAAATTTAGTTTCCTTCTATTCAGGTCACTTTAAGTTGGGATTTCAGTTACTTATTATGGAAGGTATCCTAACTAAAGATAAAGTTTTATTTCGAAGAAAGTTTGAAGCAAGAATTTTGAGACATTTAGGCACACTTTCAAAGGCATGGGGAGCCATTTAAGGTTTTTCAGCTAAGGAGTGAAGAGATTAAAACTGAGGAGCTCAGTCTGGCAGACTTGTGTAGGATGCTGTACAGCAGGGAGGAGTGGACACACAACGAAGGGTGATTTTCTACAGAAAGCTCTCCTCATGCGGGATTAGGAGGAGCAAATCTCATCTCCATCCTAGATCAACTGAAATTTCGCATATTAAGATATAAAGTGAATCTTTATATAACTAAGAAGAAATCCCGGATTAGCAAGTTTTCATTTGTCCTTGAACTGATTTGCATGGTGCAGTATTTATTGTGTATATATGTAAATATCTATATCTATATTCCCCTTCAGTTATCCTATACAAGGCAGAAAGGGTAATTCCATTCTATCAGTCTCCCACATGCAATAGGCATCCTTTTTCTCAACTTGTGGTTTTAGATTTCCAGAAGTTTCTAGGTGAGCTTCTAGCACTAGTGACAGTCATCAATGAATAGTCACAAAAATTTTAAAATAGACAACTAATCACAGAATATTTGACCCCAGAGGCCTGTTTCTGCTACTTATTCTGTTGCCCTGAGCAAGTTATCTATTTCCTTAAGCCTCAGTTTTTCAACTGTAAAATGGAGATGATATAATACTTAGAGATTTGTTGTGAGGATTAGTGAGATATTAGAAATAAACACACAGAAAACACTGATAAACTTAGTTACATTTGTTGTTACTTGTTTTAATCACCAAGAAGCTTGGGAGGAGACATTGAACAGCTATTCCCTTAGGAAGCTTGAGGTCTCCTGGCCTGTGTAGGTTTGCAGTTTTCTTTCTGTCAGTTTCCAATTTTGCAGGCATTAAAGAATAGGCATTTCATATCTGATCTTGAAAAGGCAAATGAGAAAAGTGTAAAAATAAATAAACTTCTTGGGATATTTAAAACTCAGAAAGTCTTGATCTTCAGTGTACTGTTGACTCTCCAGATATGGCATGAGAAAAAGAGATTCTTGAGATTAAAAAATTGAACTAAAGAACTGGAATGGCAAAATTATGAAGAGTGACAATTCAAAAGGGAAATGCTGAGTTTTGATAGTATTTGTGAATATTCTCTGTGATTTGCACTGAAAACTGATATATTACCTGTGTTTGCTCTAACCTAATTTTAGCCTAAAACTTGCAAAGTATTTCCTACTCAAATCTGAGATAGAAACCTAGGAGTGGATGCATCCTTACTGGTCTCTTTTGGGTACTTCTCCATCAGTGCCTGCATCTGGGGCAAGCACCAAGTGCTAAGGACCTAGGTTTGTCCAGTCTTGTGTTGCATTTTGAAAGAACTTTCACCCCACTTTTCCTAATGTTCATATCTTAGTAACTGTGTAGCAATTATAAAAACTAGGAAATTAATGTTACAATGCTATTATAACTTACTAGTGACTTTATTTTGATATCTTTATTCACAGTGCCCTTTGGTTTTTCTAGGAGCCAACCCAGATCCCCGTGTCATACTTGGTTGTCCTGTCTCCTCAGTCTCTTTCCAAATGTGAAGTTCCTTGGCCTTTCCTTGTCTTTTGTGACATTGACACTCCTGAAGAGTACAGGTCAGATAATTTAGAGACTGTCTCTCAATTTGAATTTGTCTGATGTCTCCTCCTACTAAGGTTTCACCTGTTTGGCAAGAACACCCCAGAAATGACATGTGCGTCTAAGGCCAAGCGTCAGGGCAGGTCTCACGATGGTGAGATGTCTGGGTGTTGGTGATGCCCACTTTGATCACTTGATCAAAGTGCTGTCCACCAAGCTTATCAACCAATAAGTTACTGTGTTCCCTTTAGTCATTAGTAACTATTTTTGGAGAGATGTTTTGAGACTGTGAAGATAGTCTGTCTCCCTTTGGACTTTTACTCATGAATCTTAACATCCACCTGCAGATCTTGCTTGAGGCAGTGATTATCTTTGAGGGGTTCTCACAGTGACTTTCTATATGCCTTGGCCCTCTAATTCATTTATTGATTTAATTTTGCTACTGGAAATGCTAAGCACACGCTCTATCACCAAGCCAGGCCCCAGCCCCTAAGTTATTAATTGGGATTCTTTTGTAAGGGACAGTCTTGATTTTCAATAATTACCTGGTACATTTTATTTTTGACTTCTCAAGGAGAATTATGCTTTAAAACTGATACTTTCATGAAAAATTGTTTTGTGTGCTACACCTGCAATATGTATTCAGTAACAAAAAGGGAAAGATGACAGAAGTTTAAAATGTCTGAGCATCTTTTTCTATATATTTTTCTATGCATATATAAATAAAAAAGCAGGTCATGATATGCATACTAGCTTATAATCCTCTTCTTTCACTGAATACATTATGAGCACCTTTCTATGAACATATATATATATATATATATATATATATATATATATATATGGACTGGGGATATAGCTCAGCAGCACAGTGCTTGCCTGGCAAGTGCAAAGTCAGGAGTTCAATCCCTGGTACCCCTGCCAAAAAATATATATATATATTTCTATAATATAGCTTTTAAAGCTATCCCAGTAGTCACTATATGAATGTGTAATAACTTGCTTAATGGGCCATTTATTAACTATTTTGGCTGTGTTTATCATTTTGTTTTAAAGAGCTATAATGGTCATAATTGTATGATCATCATATTTCTATATAAAAACGATGTAAATTAAAACAGCAGCAAAATATATGCACCTCACACTTTGCAGTGCATTTCCTCATGCATTGCATGCATGAGGATTTATGTGCTTGTGATCATTGTATTCTCAGGGAACCTTTTGAGATCACTACTAATCCATTTCACATACCAAGACATTAATGATCACATTCAGTAACTTGTCCAAATTTTCATTCAGCTCAGGGGTACAATTCAGACTGGAATCCAGCTTCTGCTGATGTGGGGAACTGACTGACTGGTTCCCACGCTAGTAGCTCTGTGGGAGTCTTGGGGAGTAGCCACTGTTCCTACCCTGGCCTCAGTGAAGGGAGGCCACTGTTCCTACCCTGTATACTAGAAGAGGAAAGAATAAACAGAAGCCCAGGGATGGCTTTGACGTCTTTGATCACAGTCAGATGTGTAAAACTGTAATCTTTATTTTCTTACAGTAAATGTAATTTTTTTTCCTCAGCCGAAAGTTTTGAAATTAGTCATTTCCAGGTGAACCAAATTCAATTCTGAATTTTCTCAGCAAGTTCAGGGTTATAATTCAGTCATATTTACATTAAAATTTCCCCTGAGGTATTTTTTTTTTCTTTACCTCATTCCTCTCTGGGTGAGGTGTATTCTAATCACTTAGATGTTTAGGCTACAGCCTCCTTGTCCTCAGAGAACATCCAACCTTTTCCTTTTGACCTTTCCTGACACTCTAGACACCCCCCTGATACCCCCCAGACAGTGTGGAGGGCAGTGACAGGCTTTCCTAGCTCCTCATACATCCTCTTCCAAGGTTGCTGCCTGGTGTCGGGTGCCCTGCGTGCCCAGCCTCCTGTCCCCTCTTTCAGACCTTAGATCTTGTCACCATTGCTTTTCATCCTCCAAGGAGCCCAGAGCAACACTTCTTTATAAATTCATTCTCAAGTCATAAAAAAAAATACTTTCTCCAATCAAATGTTCTGGTTTTGATTCAGAAAAATCTGTTTATTATACTTGTGACTGACTTTGAAATATGCAGGAGGGGGTTTTAGAGATATTGTTTCAGAGATTCAATGAATAGATTCTTATCTATTCTCGTTACACATCAATGCAGTTGCACATTTCTCTCTCCTAGATGCATGTTGTCTGTACAAATGTTCATTTTGATATATGAACACACCCTTGGCATTCATGGATTTAATGTTCCTGGTTTCAACTATTTGCAGATGACCTAGAAGATTTATGACGTGTAGCAATTTGTTCTTCTGCTCAAGCACAGATTTGAATCACATGCTGTCTGGCTGTAGGGCCCAGGAGTCCCTTAGCCAGTATGTACACTGAGCTGACTGTCCAGCATCCCTGTTATGTCTGTTCTTTACATATCCCATTCTTTTCATTAAGCATCTGGTTATGTTTAGTTTATTTTACTACATTTAGTGGGAGAAATTCTAATGAGTACTGATAGAATTTATGAAGGTGGGGTTTTGACATGAACTCAGATGTATCTTTTGGGGTAGCACCCAGAATCCCTACTCCATGACTTCCTACCACTACCAGCATTCCCCCCAGAAATGAGGGTGTGCTGATGCTGACATAAATACCCACAGGAATGCAAGAAAGAATGCTGGAGCAGCAGCTTGAGCAGCTGGCAGTGGCTGGAGATCACATTACCCGCTTTGTGCAGGTGAGTGACTGGCCTGGGAAATCTGCCTGGACCTCTTCCCCTCTAAGGGCTATTGAGTGACCCCATGCCAGGGCAGGGGGTGACTGGGTAGGCCAGCCTACAGACTCTAGTACTGGCCTGCTCCAGCCCATCCAGGAGAATCCATGCAGCTAGTGGCTGTAGCCAGCTTTCTCATTCACCCAGAGTCGAAATGTAGTTCTCAGTCCTGCCTCCTGTTCCTAGTGGAGCTTGTTAAAAACTAGAGATGCTTGAGTCCCTTTATATCAGGATCTCTGGATGTGAAGTTTAGACTTTTTGAATTATTATTATTAAAATATCCCAAGCAATTCTAACCTGTGCCGGGATTGAGAATCTTGGGCAGAGTGATAGCTTTTCTTGGCCCTAAAGCGATTGGTTGTATGGCATCTGTGAGCCTCCGGACTGGGCACATTTCATAACCACAGTATACTTCAGATATTCCGAACAACTTTGATAGGAGTCTGCCTTTGCAAATGGTGTCCACTTACCTGGCTATGCCTTCTCCAGGGCTGACTCCTGCTTCCTTTAGTACTCACCCTGGTGTCCTTTCTCTGCCTTGGCACTGAGTTTTCCTCCCTGCTGTAATCCCAACCCCTGGCTAGGTGGGCACTTCTGTGTCCCCAAGACCACTTGGACATATTAAATATTGACATGTTTCATTGTTACTTCTTTGAACTTTGTTGGACTTTGTTTTTCATCTCTTCTCCATGATACTTGGCAGTTGTATACACATGAATGTACACACAGACATGCACACACACACATACATCCATATATACACTTATAGTGACTATGCTATGAATGGATCAGGTTTGGATCATTACAAAGATCAAAGCCTCGGAGGATATATTAGTCAAAAGGACAACATGGGCTATTCAAAATTACAAGAAGATGTATACTTAGATAAAAAGGAAAGTGTGCTTTTATCTGAGACTAGATTGAATCTACTATTTGCCTAAAATTATAGAGCAGAGATGTTAGAACATTGGTTCTGAGGCTGGGAAAGATTTTGAGATTACCTGGACAATGTTACAGGCTGCAGACACTTGAGTCCTGTCCTGGATATCTTGATTTCATTGATTTGGGGCCCAAGTAATTCCAGTGAGCAGGCAATTTTATGAACCACCCATCCAGCCCTGTCTGACCAGAACCCCATGTGAGCTTGTGAAGGGGCCAAGTCACGAGTGTTCGCCTGCAGAGTGTGATTCAGCAGGATGGAGGGCAGGCTGCTGTGCCTTCTAGCAAACATCTCGGGTTTTTCGGGTGGAGGTGCATCTCCAACCAGGCTTTGAAACACCCTAGTTTCAGCAATTGGATCTGCAGCCTTCTTCTTGCTTCTTCAACTACCAGAGCATACTGGTAGTTGAGGGAGAATTTCATTTTGTTTGCGTTATCCAGATGCAATGTTTTCACTTTTTGCAACCCAAATATCTCATCAGTTTTACATTCCTATAATGCACACATACCCGTAGAGTTTCTGCCCAGTATTAAATATTTGTTATTTTTAATCATATTTAATCTCTCTCCTACTGAACTGCAAATCTCTCTGGGGCTGGAATTATTCATTTTGTTTTCACCCGCTTATGTACTTGGCACAGTGCCTTGCAAATAATAAGTGCTTAATAAATGTTTGCAGAATGAAAGAAATACAAAAAGCAATTAAGTATTGTTCTGAATCAGCAGCTTGCCTCACTTAGTTTAAAACAAAACACGGTCAAGATAGGAATACGGAAAAATGACATCAGTATGCATGCCTATCAATTTCTAACATTTTCAGTGAAAAGTAAAAACTTAAAAAATGTTTTGAAACAATCCTTGAGGCATATATTTTAATTGCCAAATCATTTTCATTTTTCCTCTACCCTAAATATTTAAACTAGCTTCTCTCCATAGAACGTAATTATTGAGGAACAGCAATAAGCTCAGAACACAGTATTTGATCAGTTCTGAAGGCTCCTTTGATTAGGAGTCTTCTCAGTCGCCTCACTGCGGTGTGAGTGAGCTCTGAACCTGTTGAGCAGGCTGCTCTTTCCATTGTCTTCTTCCCCAAGTTTTCAATCATGGGGTCATTTTGGCCTTCAAAAACTGTCCTCTTTCTTTGACTCCACAACTCTGTAACAAGGAATGAGGTGGGTCTTAAGTGGTTAATAGTCCCTGTCCAGCCTGGTCACTCCCCTCCACTCTCTGCTACCTTCTTTATTTAGATATGTGTGTATACTGGGCCCAGCCTAGGAATAGTCCCTTCCCCATCTGTGTTTTTTGCATCCTTTTCCTGTCTGTCCTGTTGTCGCCTCACTTCCAGGTCCTTCAGGGATACAGAAGTTTTCCAGGCAGGTAAATTTGGGGACTGTTGCATTCTCCCTGCCTAGCCCAAGATGGAGGGGGAGGCTTGAGACTGGGACTTCAATCTGCTTCCTGCCCCTCACCTGGCACTTGGTTTACTAATAAAGAATGTAACCCTCCTTCCTGAATACAGCAAATCATTGCTTTCTCCACACATATAAAGAAGAGGTCAGGAAGCTCATTCTGTAAAGGGCCAGATACTAAAGGTTTTTGACTGTGAATCCTGTGGTCTGTGCCCCAGCAATCAACTATTCCACTGTAGTTGAAGTAACCTTAGATAATACATAAATAAGTGGTCATGGGTGTGCCAATAAAATTTTATTTATGAACACTGGAAATTCAAGTTTCATGTAATTTTGTGTGTCGCAAAATGTTTTTATTTTCTAATCATTTAGAATAGTTTAAAGGTCAAATAAAAATAGGTAGTAGGTTGGATTTCGCCTGTGGTTATAGTCTAGAATCCTGTATAACACCTTTAAAAGACAGAGGCATGAAGAAAGACTGCAGAAAATATTTCCATAAGGAGGAATAGGGTACTATCTACAGATCCATCCATAGGGCGTTCAGCGTGGAACAGGGTCTGTAGCAGCGGTGGTGAACCTGGGGCACGTGTGCTGCCGCCGGCTGTTAGTTATCACTGAAAGCTCTAAGAATTTCACCATCATTGGCATGTAGGAATCTAGAAACAGCACCTGAACTGACCAGTGTCTGAATATTTTAGAACATAGTATATACTATGTTTTTTGCACCTGTAAATGATCCTGGGCCCTCAGTCATTTGACTAGTGGAAGACTCAGTCTCTCATGGCTTTTTTTTTAGAAACAGCAAGAAATTGGGTTTATTTTGTGCTGATGGGGCATACTGAAGGAACTGGCCAATTCTAGGTTGTGGCGTTGTCTGATGTCACTGACTTTTCTGGTGTGTGTCTGGGGTTGATCTCCTGGCTGCTGGAGATCTGTATGACATTTTGCTTGCAGAAGCCAGCTCTGGACCCCACCACCTTCCGTGCTGCTCTCAGAGTGTCCCTCTCCATGTCATCCTGTGGAATGTGGCACAATGCATCCCTGTCTCCACACTGTTGGTAAATTCCCCACCCACTAAAAAAAATTCCAAAGAAAAAAGCCTTTCTATGCTAAGGGTTTGCAACAATTGTCTCCTCTATGCTCAACCTTGCTGCCTTGGCCTCGTGAATTTCAAGTATCTTTCTCTATCTTCAATCTCCCCATCTTCTTGCTACTGGGGAGTGAACCCAGAGATTTTCTCTTCTTGGGTCGAAAACCAAGGAGCATGGTACTGTCTTTGGCTGGGCCTGGAGCATAACAGGTTAGGAAAAGGAGATGCTAATATCAGTTAATTTTTTTTTTTTAGGGTAATAGCTTCTATTTCCTTTTCCTATGTTAGTCCCTGCAAGAAAATGCCCTAGTTGCTTCCTGGTTGTCATAAGTTTACTGTTTTTTAGCAGTTTGTTCAGGTTGGAGGTAAAAATTAGGAAGAGATGAGTCCTGCAGAAGGAGTAGGTGCCCATATAGTTTTTGAGGAACTGACCTGGAATTCTTAATCCCATGGAATCAGTTTTTTTGTCCTTGCGCTCTTCTTTAGATTATTGTATGAGTATGAGAAGGTAGATTCAGACCAAATGTGAAAGGTTGTGGTACTTAGGAATCTAGGCTATATTTTGTAAGCAGTAGAGAGCCTTATGGAAGAAAGTGCCACAGGTGGTTTTTTATTTCAGGTAAAACTCAGGCAGAAATGTGGAGAATGGTGTAGTGAATAATCTGGAGGTTGTAGCCTGTTCCTTGGCTACTAAAACGATTTGCACAGTCCTGGTTCGGCCACTCTGTGCACATACTTGACTGTCTTTTTCTGGGTCATGCCTCTTCAAGAGTAGAATAACAAGCTTCAATTTTAATTCCCTCCACCTCTACCCCCCAGCCTCTAATATATTAAAATTTCACATTTTTGACACTCAATAAATATTGACAGAAATCAATTGGTTTCAAATGAGCTATGAGAATAAAAACGCTCAAAGAAGAAAATTTCCATTTTCATAACATTTTTATTGAAGTGTACTACTGGTGTGAGTCACCTTAATCAAAACAGGGCTCTTTATTTTGGTGGTAAAACTGATGACAGCTTCAGGGAACCCTCATCCCCATTCTCCCTCATAGTAACACCAGGAACTGATTCTTTACTCTGTTTATAATATATATCCATGACAATAGAATATTAAAATCACATTCTCAAGTTGTAAATATTTTAAACCACATTTTTACATGCTCTTGCAAAGCTACTGTCTTTTGCAACAATTTGGCATGGAATTACGAGTAGTGTGCATTAAATTTCATATGCCCTTTAATTTTTTTATCTCTTCATTTGCATGGATATATTTTATAATCGTTCATTCTAGTAATAAAACCCACAGGATTTTAAATTGAATTGAAGTCCCAGATGCTTTGAAAGAATTTATGTTGCATAATTTTACTGGTTTTCCTGAAAACAAACAATAATGTATGACTTAAATATTCTGCCCAGCATAGGAGTAAAGTGCTTCCTTTAAATTTTTTGGTGTCTTTTGAATGATTTATTAGGAGGGAAAGATTCAGAAAACTAATGAAAATATAAAGACGATGGTGAAAAGGACTCAGATAGTTTAGGCTTTCTGAAGATTTTGCCATTTAGAATGACATGCATAGTTCAAGTGGAAAAATTTGTGAAACAGCTATAGAGCTTCTCCAGCTTCCTGGTTTGAGTGAGGGGTCTAGATAGTGGGTATCAGCTAGTAATGTATTTCTGGAAGGCAAAGGAGGGAAGCTGTATTTTCCTCAACAGAAACAATCTGAGTGGGACAAAGTAGAAGAAATGTTTTGTGCTTGGAAGGAAATCTTGGGATTTGGGTTTGTTTTCCATTGATGCATAACAAATTACACCCAAATATTTTCTTTATGGTGGATTAGGAACCTTGGGGCAGCCTAGTGGGTGGCTGTGGTTTAAAATCTCTTGTGAAGTTGCATTCAAGATGTTTGCCTGGGTTGTGGTCTCATTCGAACACTTGACGGGGAATGCTCTGCTAATCTCACTTCCATGTTTGTTGACAGGCTTTAGCACCATTCTAGCTGGACATCTTAGTTCCTCACCATGTCAATCTCTCTGTAGGTAGCCCCAGATCCTTGTGACATGGCAATTAGCTTCTCCTAGAGTGATGATCTACAATAGAGACAGAGAGAAAGAAAGAAAGAAAGAAAGAAAACCCAAGACAGAAGGTGCACCCTTTTAATAACCTACTCAGAAGCTATGTATTGCCACTTTAGTCATATGCTACTGATTATTCAGAACAAGACAGATACAATGGGGCCAGTACACAGGACTGCTTCGGGGCTGTGACTCAGGACCACAGCCTTTGAGGTAGCTTTTGAATCATGTCCTTGTTTATTGAAGGTTAGATGAGAAATACAGGATTGAAGCAGGGAGAGGGCTCTCCACGGCCCTTGCTTCCCATCCTTGGCCCAGTGCCACATCTTTGTACTTTTTGAGCTACTCCTAGAGAACTGTAGGATAATTATGGAAGATAGCACTTGTTTAGGACAAGGAGTCATGAGATCTGAGGTTAAGTGCGGTTTGACCACTAAAATTTGGAGGCAAAAAGATGCGTTATTAAATGACTGCTGTACACACTTGGCTTTTTCAATATGTTCTACTCAAATGCAGACCTCATCTCTTACTGGATATTTGATCTTTGTAATTCATAGGCAAGACTTGTGAGGATCAGTTCCTTTGTATAGAGAATAAGGATGATATTTTACCTTTTAAGGTGGTTGAAAGATTAAATAAAATGCTATTGCCCTCTCTGAATGGCATCTCAATGGAAAAGAGACAGTGATGAGTGTTTACCCAGTGGGACCACCAATGTGCTCTCTTTGGGGCCCAGGCATTATAGGCATGGACTATGCCTTAATTATCAGGTTATGTGATTTGAGTAGCGGTGGGGGGAGACTGAGGTTGGATGCATCCTCAAACCTGGATTATGGAGAAAATGTGGATAGCCACATGCAGGTTAGGAGGGAACTTGGACTCTGCCTTTCTCCTGGAGAATATTTTTTGCACAGTACTTAAAAAAATATAAAAAAGGAAAATGATAGATGATTTGTATATTGTAGGCATTAGAAAAATAAGGAAGAGAAAGTAGTTTAAAAAAGGACAAAAAAGTAATAGATCTCTTTTTCTGAAAATGCATGAGCTTTAATCTGTGTTTTCAATTCTGTGCAGTGTTACTTCAGGTAGAAGAAAATCCACATATCCAGATTTGTGTCTCTTAGGATAAGCGTCTATTAGCTCCTCTGCCTTAACCTTCTCAAACCCAGGCCTCACCATTATCCTAAATGCAAAAAGGTAGCCAGATAATCACTTCCCAAACACCATTTATTGTAGGATGAAATCATGTACTAGATGTGATTTCACTGACTGTCTCCCTCAGAGTCCATTCTAGAAAACCTGCCGTGCAACCGACTCTGGGATGGAGACCTAACTCCAGGCCAGTGAGTTCATTTTCTAATCAATGTCCAATAAGATAGTTATCTCCAAATGCAACCTAACATAGAGATAATCTGTAGCAGATTGAACCTCAGAAGCTATGATGCAAAGTGAGGCTTAATGGAATTGTGCTGAGCCACATGAAAGATGAGCAAGTAGGAAAAGCTGGTAAAAAAAAAAATCAGAAAGGATTTAAAGAGAGAACTCCTCAGAGACTATGAAAGTAGCTTCATCTTTGATTTCCAGCTCCAAATGGATTTTGAGTTCTTTATTTAACTCCATCCTCTGCTACTACCTCCTTTTTTGTGCCTGACCTAGTAGACATCTGTTCCTTGTGGTGAAAAAACATTGCACAGAATTGAAAACACAGATTAAAGCTCATGCATTTTTCAGAAAAGAGATCTATCACTTTTTGTCTTTCTTTTAACTGAATACTTTCTCTTCCTTCTCCCGCACATTGGTATGCCTGAGATGGAGCCAACCCATGGCTACCTGAGTCCCAGGTTCAGCTGGCCCCACCCCAAAATGGTATCCAGTCGATCGCTCTCTCAAGGACATTTGGAATGGGTTCACTCACCAGCTGCTGCTGCCCATCCCACCCATTTATCCTCTCCATGGGTGTGTTTGTCCCTGGAGGCCTCCAGGGTCCCCACTATCATTACACCTCTGTAGGCTTGAGCCTTCAGTCCCATGCTGTGAGCCAGGAGTCAGCAACTATGTGCAGTTTCCCCCTTCCCATTTCTTCCTTGCGATCCATCACCTCACCCTCCCCGTGGACTCCAGTTCACCTTTTGGAACTTTCCTGGGTCTCAGGGATCCACCTCTTTTTTCTTCTCTTTCCCAAGGTGCTGCACTCCAGTGTCTGAACTCCCAATCTTGGAGAGGCTGACTTGCTGCTACTCACTGCTCTGCCACCTTCCCGCCTTATCTCCACTCTTTTCAGATTTTCTGACAGGTTATTTTGTACATTTTTCTTTTCCTTTCATTGCATGGCTTGAGGGTCTCCCAGGGTCCTTCCTACATGGCCTGCAGCCAGCTGATATCCTAAAGCAAGGCAGTCTAGCTAACCGCGGTGTCTCTCTGCAATGTGCTCAGGATCTGGGCTTTGGAACCAGGCTACCATTTCATTAAAGAAAAGATATTTCTAAAGAAATGCGAAGTGCATACTCTCAGATGATAGTTCTTTAGGCAAACCTATGGCATATGTGCCACAGCTGGCTGTTTGTTGTCTTTGAAAGCTCTAAAAGGTTTTCCATCCCTGGCTTAGGGAAAATCAACTACAGTCCTTTTTTATTTTTTTCCTGTTCCATGTAAGTTCTTGAAAATTTTAACAGAGGCTGATACTAAGTTGGTGTTCATTGGCTGATCTGTGCCTGGGAAATGTTGTTGTTGTTTAAAAGGGACATATAGGTTACATGAGATTAGAGCAAGATGTGAATGACAGGAAGTAAATCTGAGCCTCACTTGACCACTCTGTTATGTATTCATTTTATAAATATTTGCTGAGCACCACTCTGTGGTTCATAAGAATTAAAGAACTCACCCCAGATTACTAATTAATTTTTATTAGTTAGTTGTAGAATTGGGCAAAAAAATTAGTAATCTGTATGTTTATGTCTTTCAAATTAGAAGATTAAATCCAATTATTAAACATGCTGAAGCAAGACTTTTCAATAGGGGTCTTGTCCAATTGAAGCTTCGGGGGGTGGGTAGGAAAGAAAGGTTCAGTTATCTATTGCATTTGCCAGTATACCGAATTGAAAAAACCTGAATCATTTTAACTAAATGAAACCTTTAAATTTTCTTCTAAGTTTTTGATCAACACTACTTAAATAATGCACATATGTGGAAGATTTTTTCATTTCAAGGAAGGTTGCTTATAAAGCAATGTTTCTGTTCAGAGTATTTCCCTCCTCATTCTTCCAGGCATTGTGTTATTTGTGTGAGTGTCTGGAAATTTTCCAGTTCTTAAGATTTCTGATCATCACCACATTTCGTTCAGGTGCTGCTCTTCTTCAGATAAAAAAAGTTTGAATAAAACCTTTATCTTCGTTTGACAGAGAGAAAAAGTAAAGGCAGAGATGTCCCATTTCGCTCAGTTTCCATTAACTTTAAGCAGAAGTTTTGCCTGTGGAAAGAAGATATTCTGATGGCAAGGAGACAGAGGAGATTAAATGGCTTTCACACCACCATGTAGGATGTCACTCATTGAATATCTTGATAACCTGATTTCCAGAGCCTCACGAGCTATATGCTCCACTCTGTGCAGCGAGAGAGGTGCCAATTTACTCTGGGACCCTTCTATTCCCTACATTATGGTTAAGTTACAGGGCAGGCGATTTGCACTTTGATGGAGTTGCAAAGTCTGCGGACTTCATTCCTATGCGTTCCATTCCTATTGCCTGTCAGTGTCAATGTTGTTACTGTTTTTCTGGGTTCCTCTTATATGCATTTATAAAATTAAGAATTTGCATGAAATTATGTTTGGCTTCAAACTATTAAAACTTTATTTATTTATTTTTTATTTAAGAGAAAATAGATACAGAAGCTAGAAATAAAAGTCAAAAAAGACAGACAAACAACAACAACAGATCTGATATGATAACATTGTAGGTTTACACACTGAGGTGGTTGAAGTTTGGCAGTAGTTACAATATTGCATATCATTACCTTCCTAGGGGTTGGGGGTATTGACAGATATAGACATGTAAGATTC
>RJWM01034856.1:0-19398 GCA_004363535.1 Dasyprocta punctata | reverse complement strand
ATTAAAAAATCAACCAACAACAAATGCTGGAGGGGCTGTGGGGAAAAAGGAACTCTCCTCCACTGTTGGTGGGAGTGTAGACTGGTGCAGCCACTGTGGAAGTCAGTGTGGAGATTCCTCAAGAAGTTAGGATTGGAGATCCCATTCAACCCAGCTATCCCACTTCTGGGCATTTTCCCAGAAGAATTAAAAACATCATACCACAGTGATATCTGTGAGCCCATGTTTATAGCAACCCAATTTGTAATAGCCAGATCTTGGAAACAACCCAAGTGCCCATCAATCAAAGAATGGATAAAAATGATGTGGTATTTTTATACAATGGAGTACTACTCAGCTATTAAGAAAGATTGTATTGAGACGTTTATAAGTAAATGGTCACGACTTGAGACCATACTCATAAGGGAGATAAATCAAACCCACATGTGTAAATACCATATTGTCTCCCTAGTGTAGAAATGGAAAAGTCTATAGGATTCAAAATCTACAATAAATACTATGGAAGGGTAAAAAACAGCTCAAAGAGCAAAGATAATTGGGAAGGGAATGGGCAGAAAGAGAAAAGGGAAGAGGAGGGGATATAAACCTGTATATATGTATATGTAAGATAACTAAAAAGAACACTGCTGAATGTATTCATTATTGAGAAGGAACAATTAATACTCATATGATTAAATCAATCTTGCATGTCTATATCTGTTAATGTAAGAAACCATTTTAAAGATAACGATGCGCAAATTGCAAGCATTGTCAAGCTTCTATCTTCCGGTTTTGTAAACCTGCAATGTTGTGTATTTACTCTAGTTGTTTGCTTGTCTCTTTTGCTTGTTGTTTTTACTGTATATGTCATTTTTTTTGTTGTTGTTGTAGTTTTTGTTTGTTTTGTTTTTCTTCGCTCAAATAAAAAAATAAATAAAAATAAAAATTGTGCCATTCTTACACAGTGGAGTACTACTCAGCTATAAAGAAGGATAAACTTGAGGTTTTTTATATAGCAATGGATCCAACTTGAGGACTATATTCATAAGTGAAATAAATCACACTCACATGTGTAAAAATTGTGTTGTCTCTTTAGTGCAAAAACCTGAAAGAGTAAACAAGATCCAAATTGTACAATAGATATTGTGAAAGTGATAGGGAAAGAAACTACTCAGAAGGAAAGAACATCTGAGATAGCAGAAAGGAGAAAATAAAAAAGGGAAAAGATTAGATATATACAAGACAAATAATTATACTACTATTCTCTGTTAGTTCATCAAAAGAATGATGTGTGCTTCCATTGTTTGATGGTATAGTCATTTTTTATGCCAATATCTTGTAATCTAAACAACTACTTTGAAGATAACTGCACACAATATATTAACCATTATAAATCTCTTATTATGTAGTTGTGAAATTCTGTATTACTGTTTTTATGCTTTTTTCATTTTAAAATTAAAGAATGCTTCAACATGTGCAAATCAATTAACATACCACATGAACAGAATGAAAGACGAAAACCATCTGATCATATGAAAAGACATAGATAAAACCCAATATCACTTCATGATTTAAATTACACATAATGTGAATGCACCTCAATAAAATCATAATATGTAACAAAACAATAGGTAACAGCATACTGAATTTGAAAAAAGCCGTAAGACTCTTTGCAATGCTCAGACCTCCAGAATAATGCCTACTTTTACTTTTTTTGTTTTTTGAAAAAAGTATTGAGGGACCAGGAGCTTAGCTCAGTGGCTTAAGCACCTGCCTGGCAGGTGCAAGGGTGTGAGTTCAATCCCTGATACCACAAAAAAAAAAAGTATTGAAAATATGAACAAGAACAATTAGGCAAAAGAGAAATAAAGGTTCTCAGTTCTCTAATTTGTAGATTAGAGGTCATATTTTCAATGTGTACTTATGCTAAGATCTTATATAGAGAAAACCCTAAAAATCAACCCAAAAGCTATTGGAACCAATAAATGAATTCAGTGAAAACACAAACCAACATACAAAAATCAGTAGTATTGCTACGTAATGATAGCCAATTAATATAAATCAAGTCAGTCATTATGTAAAAATATGAATAAAAAGTAGATTACTAAAGAATACAGTTAACCAAAGATGTGAAATATTTCTTTGAGGAGAACTAAAAATCATTAATGACAAAATTGAAAAGGATACAAAACAATGGGAAGACATACCAACTCCAAGGAAAGAATCAAAATTTATACTTCCCAAAGTGATCAACAGATTTAGTATAATCTATAACGAATTTCAGTAACATTCTTTATAGAGCTAGGAAATGAATTCTAAAACTTATGTAGAGGCACTAAAACACTCATAATCAAGTTAATCTTTAGAAAAGAACAATGCTGGCTCTGTTCTGAAAGGCAAAGTATCTGAGCCAGAAACCTGAAGCATCAGCAATGGAAGCCAGAAGACGAAGTCCAAGATGAAGAGGAGGATTGAAGCCCCCAGCAGAAAGAAGCCAAAGTCCCTTAGAAGAATAACCACAGGACCTCTCCTGAAGAAAAGCAGCCACAAAAATGCCCTTCCAAGGAAGACCAGCTGAAATCCTTCCCTCATGTTTTTTTATGCTCTTCCAAAAACCATGCTGACTCAAACCAATTGGACAATGTTATGGATTACAAACTGGTGGCCAATTTAGCACCAGCTGAATTAATTCAACTGGTGTTGAGTAAAGATGCTCCACCTGAAGAAAGTTGCCAGCATAAATAGAGACATGGAGAAGAAGAAGGAGGCATTGTGGGTTCTTTCAAGAGTTGCTGTTTCGAGCCGCTGGTTCTCCTAGAGGTGCTGGTCATGCTGGCTTCCCCAATATGGATTCGGCCATTATCGTCGGAGGAGCTCGGGACCTCATCAATGAGAGTGACTGTGGTTCACGTTGCAGGAGCTCTGCTCCTCACATTGTGCATCGCTTCCTGGCTCTGGAGGGGAGGCTGTGTGCTGGAGAAGCTTGTCATGCTGGGCTTCCTGACCTGTGCTTGACTATTCTCCATCGTCGGAGGAGCGTGGGACCTCGTTGTCGTTGCGGATGGCTGTGGTGCTCTTCAGGGCAGCCCCGCTTCTTCTTTTGAGCGTGACTTCTAGGCTACCACATAGAACCCTCAACCCACTGCACAGCTCCTTCACCCTGCTGGCATAGACTTTCTAGTTCCACTGCTGACCTTTGGCCGTCCCGGCACAGATAAATAGACTGGCGTGAGTCCTTATTGTGGGCTCTTAGATTCCCAGTTGGAACTGTGGGAGGCATTGTCATGTGCTTTGGATCTCTAGTGAGACTCTTGCATGACATTGCTGTGGGATCCAGGCCCTCGGCTAAATATCCTGGGTTTTAGTGTTGTGGGTAGATTTTCCTGCACTTTCTTGTGTTTAACTTTGGGTGATGATTATAAACAGTATTACAAACTCTGTGTCCTGTATGCAGTTGTTCTCCCTGTAACCCCTGACTACAACAGACAATCTCACTCAATTAATTAACATTTTCTAACCAGACTTCTGTACCCTAACTTTAGATATTTTGCAAACATTCACCGTAAGTCTGAGATGATTGTTTCACATATACTTATTTAAAATCATAGAAGCAGGCATTTCTAAGGAAGAATCCATTAAAATAGTGGTTCTTATTTATAGGAAATGTTCTCAAAGTCACCCATTTAGTAATGATGCCATAAATCATTCTCTATACAGAGAAATAAATGATATGTCTGACTTTTATATGTCTCCTATTCTTGGAATACATGTAACTTCTGCAGTGATTTCAAAAAGAGAATTGATTTTGTAATAAACTAGCACTCACAGTAATATTGTTTAAAATGAATTTTCATATATAACAGTTGCTTTACCAAATATTCCATTGTGGAGGATTAGATTAAACCAAATATTTTATAAAAAACATATTATATTGTTAGACTATACACCAGAGAATTGATTCAGATTCGCGATAATTTTCCCATATGGAGAAACACTTAGCCTCAATGTGATGTTAGTTTTCTATCTCACTGTCTCACAGGATTACTTCTCTCCTGACACTTATTTTATTTTTCTTCCTAAAGTTAATTAGTGATGTTCTTCCTAAAGGTTTACTAGTGTGATGTTTGAATCTGGTCACTAATACTTTACTCTTGCAGATAAACCTAGGTGTCCGGAACAGAGAACTTAAACGTCAAGACTTTTGGATTAGAGTAATACTAAACCTCTGCTAAGAAAAAACAGAGCATCTTACCCTCAGAACGCAAAGAAAATTCTTTTGTTTTCCTTTCTCACAATGGATTTTCTTAGTGTTATGGCTGAATTGCTACAAAAGATTCTACAAGGTCTAGATTAAGCGTGTGTAGAGATGCAAAACTATAATGGGAAACTAGAAGAACTCAAGAAAAGCACTACAAAGAATGTCAGCTGATGAAATTTAGACAATGCTAGTCCAGTACAATACACACCATTCTTAACACAATTCAACCTGCTAAGGAGCTGCGAACCAAAATCCTGAGAAATACCAAAAAAGTAAGTTATCTAAGGATGATAGAAAAATTACTTGTTTATTTTTAGAGATAAAAACTAAACGTATGTTTTTGTATGAATTACCTTGCCGTTTTCTTAAGCTTTTTTCAACTTATCAATGCTGAAAATTGTAGCAAGCATAGTTTTAAACTACACAGCAGTGTTTTTTGAAAGAGTGACATTATACCCAGGGTACATCTATGCATGTGTATGTACTCACACACAGGCAGTAATTTGTAGTTATTCGTGTAAAGTTCCTTAAAAGCCATGCAGAAATACACCATATAAATCTTTGTGTGTGTGTATACATATATATAAATATATATATATATACACGCACACGTATATGTATATTTATATTATGTACGTATTTACATTGCATAAAATTTCAATGTTTTCTAAATTGTAATATTTATGATGAAAGTTTAAGCAGAATCATTTATTTCTCTTATTTGCTCAACAAAGTTGTCCCCCTGATGCCTAAGTGAGACAAATTACTCTCTGAAAGAGTTTCTTGTTCTTGTTCACATTACGTAGAACTACATATGATTGTCAAGGCTGAGGAGATTTTCACCAAGACAATTTTTGCTTGGAGTGCATCGAAAAGGGGAAAGTAAGAAAAATGAAATGACAGAAAGCATCTGAATTTTTAGCCACTTCCGAACTTGTTCTACTCATTGGAATGTGTCCTCTGAAGTAGTTGAGTGAGAATGAGTTCTTAGTAATCAATGATAAAAGAAACTATAAGAAACTGTTACCACACTGTTTTACTTGTGTAGAAGAGAACCATTGTTTCTTTGATTTCACCTCACAACATCAAAAATAGGTTAGCAATGAGGAGTGAGGGAATATGAAATATCAGAGAATTTGAAAATGCAGATTCTGTGTTTTACTCTTTGATAAGCTGTTTAGCCTGTCTTACAGAAGGAGGGAAGAAGAGAGGGGAGATATCACTTTTTTGAGATTGTAGGGTCATAGTCAAAGTTAATAGCTTCAGGTTTAATGTTTTCATGAAAAACCTTGAGAGTCTCACAGGCTGTCATTGTATAGCATTAAGCAGTATGCTTTGTGCTCATCTTCAACGTATTTATGCAAAATATCCACCATTCTCCTTGTTTTTTTGCCCACACAATGGTGCCTAGATAGCAAGCTAACACTTGTCATATGTATCTAAGAGATTTTATAAGGCATATTTCCATAGAAAGGAATAATCCATTTTTCTAAATGCAGAGGATTTGTGTTATTTATATGAATATGTAAGCAGTAAACTGGGTGAGAGTTAATCATTCTTGTAACAAACTAATCGTTATCTCATGAGTACACACAATTCCAATCGATAATGAAGACAAAGCAAAGACACTACCACCTGCTTCTAGATAGCACATATGTTCATTGGTACAATTATAAATCATTAATTGTGGCTGAGGATTACGAGTAGTTACTACTCCGTGAAAAGTAACACAGTCTTTTGCTTTTGCTGAAAAATATATATAATGCTTAGAGATAAACTCTGCACAGTATATCAGGAATGCCAGTAAGACACAGAAAATATTTTAGTCAAAGTAAAATATAATACAAATACCGAAATAAGTTCATGACTTTTGACATAAGGAATGGCATTGGAGTGCTATGTAGATGATGATGTCAGTGTTGAGCAACAAAGTTCTTTATTGGCCTATGTGAATTCTCACACATTAATCTGCATATTAAAGTATTGATCATCATATTACAGCCATTTCAGTTTCTAATCTCTAAGCATGTGACCACATTCTGCTATGTACTGGTGAAAATGTATCAGCTCTGACTGTTTCCCAGGAACATGTGTGATACATGTCTTTGCTAATTCTGACTCAGGAAATTACACACATTAAAAGGTTAATTAAATGAGAGTATTTCTGGAAGATGAAAAAAATGAATTTGAAGGATTACAAGAAATTATAGTAGGAATGTTAATATAAATTAAATGACTTTTATGGCAAGGAGTCTACCTGGGCCTGGCAAAACTTTGCCACTAAACAGAATAGTTCCATTTGAAATAGCTTGTGTCATATTTTCCTAAAGCAAGGTGGAGAGAATACTTCACATACAATTGATTAGATGTCCTCTAGTGTGATGGAGGAGAGATTGACAAATTTGAGTGCTTCATTTCTTGGGAGGAAAAGAGAAAAGTGAATATTAAGAGTGCTAAATTCTGTAACAAATGCACACACCCAGTTGACTTCGGGGTGTGAGAGCAAATGAAGTTTAAATTTCAAAAGATATTATGGAGAACGAATATTATAATGGAACATTACTTTGTTATAACTTTACCTAACAAGCATTTGTGACTACACTTCTAAGAGGATAGGGCACCATAATTCAGGAGAGTATGCATATCTTCACTTAAAAATTTAGGAAAGCTTTGGCAGTTTATATACAAAAACTGAACATGTTTTATGTGTTCCATTTGATGAGCTTTCATATTTGCATACAGCCATGAATCCATCAGAAAAATCAAGGAAACAAACATATCCATTCCATTTAAAAGTTTCTTTGTATTTCTTTTTAGCCTTATTTTTTTTGTTGTTGTTGTTTTTATTTCTGCCTTGATTTGTTTTGGAGAAAACATTTTGCATGATATTACACTCTTAAATTAATTCACTGCACAATACAGCATTAACTCTAAGCACTGTGTTGTGCAATTGGTCTCCAGATGCACTCATTTTTCACACTGAAATTTCACTGTTTTTGCTTGTTTTTTTGTTTGTTTGTTTTGGTATTTTTTGAGGCTGGGTTTTACTACGTAGTTCAGACTGGCCTTGAGTCCACTTTGTGGCCTGGGCTGGCCTTGAAATCTTGGCAGTCCTCCTGCCTCAGCCTCTTGAGTGCTGGGATTACAGGCATGTGGAAATTTCATAGTTACTGAACAACTTCCCAACTCCACAAGCCTCTCATCTCTGTCAACCATTGTTCACAACTTTCTGCTTCTATCTTTATGTCTGTTTTAGATGTATCACGTAAATGGAACCATATAGTTGTTGCATTTGTAACTGACTCATTTTACTTTGTAGAATATGTTCCAGGTTCTTGAATATTAGTGTATCTTGCTATATTGAATAATGACCCAATAGATGTCAAAGCTTTTAATTCATTTAAGTATTCATGGACATTTAGAGAGGTTCCATATTTTGGCTATTGTGATTCAGGCTGCAATAAACATACAAATGTACGTATTTCTTTGAGATTCTCATTTCCGTTCTTTGGGTATATATCCACAAGTTGATTGCCATATCGTGTATTAGTTCTATGAACAATATTGGCAAGAAACTTTTATAGAATTTTCTGCAGTGCTTACACACCGGATTGCATTGCTACCAACAGTGTGCATGGGTTCTAATTTCCTTCCATTCTCACCAACACATACACAAACACACACACACACACACACACACACACACACACACACAAACATGGACTTTATTGGCAGTCTTAATGAGATGAAGCAATGTCTTCTTGTTGTTTACTTTGCATTTGCCTGATTTGTGATTATGAGCACATTTATGTATACTGTTGAATATTTTTATTGTTGTTTGAAGAACTGTCTGTTGAAGTGCTTTGCCTTTTCATAATTAGATCACTTGTTTTTCAACCATCAAGTTGTTCAGGCTCTGTGCCTATAACAAGCTGTAGATATATAATGATATATTTTCCCTACAAAATAGTTTTAATAATTTATTTCTACAAAATATCTTTATGAATTTTACCCCTATAAAGTTTGATCTTCTTGCAACTTTACTCAGTGAGATAGATTTTGGATAGTATAAAGAACTGGATAGTTAAAAGATCACTTGAGTTGTTTATTGTGTTGAGTAGAATTAATATTGTAAATATAAAAAGGCTGTTGCACTAATAGTTTAAATTAAAATATACTAGGAGTTTTCATATGAGAGGAAAAGCTACTCGGTCACAGTGAGAATCTAAATTAAAGAACAAAAAACTCTATCTTGTTTAAAATGATAGAATTTTCAGCCTATTTATTTTTTGGGGAGGGACAGTGTCTCACTGTGCCATTCATGTTCGTCTTGAACTCACTATGTAGCCTGGTATGGCCTCCATCTCCTGGTGATCCTCCTGCATCAGCATTCCAAGTGGTAAGATTATAGGAAGGTACCACCATGCACAGCTAGGATGTTTAATTTTCCTGGCATTGCATTGTGAAACTACTAGCTGTAATTTTTGTCCAAAATTTTCTCTAGTCTTTAAACATTGAAATGTAATACAATTTTAAATTAGTATAGAAGGGTCCATTAAGCTCTTCATTAAAAGTTTTAAACATATATATGTACCTGAAAAATATAACAGGGAAAGATGAAATTCCCTTTCTGACACTTCATTTCCTAGAGACCCTAAAGACCTAGTCATTTTGAGAATGTCATGATATTCTTGTATATCACAAGTGTACCTATTTGTGAACTCTGTAAGAGAGATAATTAAGCCTAGATAGCTGGGATAAAGCTGAGAAGGAGACACTAATGTCCTGAATGAATTCAAAACATTAAAAATATGGTATATATCCACAATAGAATGTTATATAGCCATAAAGAATAAACATATCATTTTCAGGTAAATGGAACTGGCGATCACTATATCAATTGACAAAAAGATAGACTCAGAAATTTCAGTATCACTTCATCTTGTGTAGAATCTAAATAATTTAAAAATATAAGTTGAAATGAAATTAGAAAAGAGACTGTTAGATAATAGAATTGAAGAAAGGAAGGGGAATAAGAGAGCAGAAGGGTGAAATGAAGTGGTGAACATGATCAAAGTATGCTACACAAATGTACAAATATGCTGAAACAAAATTCGCACTGATTTTAAAAATTCATGAAAAAAATTTAGGAAACTGTATTTAATATTAGTAAATACAGATTAGGTTCTGGGGCTTTAAAATGACTGCAATGAAATAACGGAATATGAAATAAAACTGTATGAAACTATTCCTACAGTGTCCTCAGCATTAAATTTTTTTCATACTCTACATAGTATAGTTGTACATCAAACTACCCCGAAGCGCTATATTCTGCAGTATTAGGACACAGTATTTGTCACTGTTCTGTGTTTGTTTTCCAGGGGAAATGCATCATACCCTAAGATGAATCCTCAGATGCAAGTAATGGAGACAATTTATGTTTTTAAATCCCTGCATATATCCTGTATGCAGAGTTGGTCTTCGGAAAAGAACTTTTAATTACCAATGCAATGACATCACCTTTATCTGACCCATTAGAAATCCAATCTATCTGATGAATTACAATCACATACATTTATAAATTTTGAGGCACAAAATGATTAAATAAAAAGTAGGATTCTTTTAAAATAACATGATATGCTAAGGAATTCTAGGCTGCTCATACCTATAAAATTCAGTAAGACCATTGGACTAGTAGTAATGTAGGCTCGCTTGCATGATTTTGTGTTGCACAAGTTTTCCCTATAGAATTGAGTATGTATCATTTCAAAAATCTTGATTTTTACATGAAGTTAAATATCAAGAGTCAATGATGAGAAATCATACAAAAATAACAACTTTCATCTTGCTGGGGCTGACAGATAACCCACAACTACAAGTTCTGGTTTTTATTTTTTTATTTCTCACTTACATTTTGAGCATAACTGGGAATCTGACTATAATTGCTCTCACACTGGTGGATCTCCACCTTAAAACACCTATGTACTTTTTTCTGAGAAATTTTTCCTTCTTAGAAATTTTATTTACCTCTGTTTGTATTCCTAGATTCCTATACAGTTTATCAACTGGGGACAATACCATCATGTACAGTGCTTGTGTATGTCAGATGTACTTTTTTATCCTCTTTGGAGCAGTGGAATTTTTTCTCCTGGCAGCAATGTCCTATGATCGTTATGTGGCCATCTGTAAACCGCTTCACTACATGACTATAATGAATAGTAGAGTGTGTACTTTATTAGTCCTCTCTTGTTGGGGATGTGTCTTGGTGATTACAGTCCCACCCCTCAGCTTGATCCTGGAGCTTGAATTCTGTGATTCCAATGCCATTGATCATTTTAGTTGTGACGCAAGTCCCTTCCTAAAAATCTCATGTTCAGATACATGGGTAGTAGAACAGATGGTTATACTTGGAGCAGTATTTGTTCTGCTGGTGACCCTAATCTGTGTGATTCTGTCCTACACACACATCATCAGGACAGTTCTGAGATTTCCCTCTGCACAGCAAAGGAAAAAGGCCTTTTCCACTTGCTCATCTCACATGATTGTGGTTTCCATAGCCTATGGAAGCTGCATATTCATCTATCTCAAGCCATCAGCAAAGGATGAGGTGGCCATAAATAAAGGAGTCTCAGTCCTTGCAACTTCTGTTGCACCCTTGTTAAATCCCTTCATTTACACCTTGAGGAACAAACAAGTGAAACAAGCATTCAATGACATCATAAAAAAGATTGCATTTCTCTCAAAAAAGTCTTGATGAAAAAAATGAAAATGAAAGATAATTTACAAAGACATTTCACCAGTTTCTACCTTATTTAATTTTTTTCTTTCTACAAAACTATCAGATTAAAATTCTCATAGATAGTTCACATTTTATCTGATTCTCACTTTCATTGAACTCTTTATTCTTTCAAGTCAAACACATATATAGTTCAAGCCTAATACTTTATAGGAATTCTAATACACTACTTGGTTTTCTGTGTGATTGTCAATGTATTCCAAATGTGTCCAAATGAAGTCCTTTTATTCTGGCATCATTCTTTTTGGTAAGTTTTTGTTCCATTTTTCAGATTCTCAATACATTTAAGAAGTTCAATCACCTCTCTCCTATTGCAACGCTCACAAGCTTCCTTTTATTGTTTTGCTGATAGCAGCTTCTTCATTTCAAAGGCAACTGAGTTCCATTTTTCATAAGATCTTTTTGCTATTTTCTCTATTGTTTAGTAATGGATATATTGAAAAATCTAGCATTCCAAAATTAAATGTCAGGAATTCTTTCTCTGTTGTCGTCCTGTGAAGATATAAATAAGACAATATAAATGTGGAATAAAATTGAGAAAATGGAAAGTTCTCTTCTTTCTGGTTTTAAGATTATTGCACCCTTCTTTCTGGCTTTTAAGATTGAATATGGCTCCCATTTTCCCTTTACAAATGATGAATTCTAAAGCCATATCCAAAGATGAGGGAAAACTATAAAATAATAGTAGATTATATATTAAATCATTTTAGAAATGGCTAATCATTTTCTGAAAATTCATAATTTTTTTTATTTAAGAGAAAGAAAAAAGACACATATAAGAAAGACAAAAAGCAAAAGAGACAAACAAACGACTAGAGTAAATGCACAACAGTAACGTTATAGGTTTACAAAACAGGATGATGGAAACTTGACAATGGTTGCAATATTGCATATCGTTGTCTTCAAAATGGTTGTTTACATTAACAGATATAGACATGTAAAATTGATCTAACCATATGAGTAACAATTGTTCTCTCTAAATAGCTAATACATTCAGCAGTATGCTTGTTTTAGTTATCTTACATATACATATATACAGATTTTTATCTTTTCTTTTTCCCTTTCCTCTTTCACCCCTTTCCCTTCCCAATTACTTTTGCCCCTTGAGCTGTTTTTTACCCTTACATAGTATTTATTATAGATTTTGGATCATATAAACTTTTTCAGTTTCTTACACTAGGAAGACAATACAGTATTTACACATGTAGGTTTGATTTATCTCACTTATGAGTATGGTCTCAAGTCATCAAAATTCGCAAATTCTTATAACTTGTTCTTTATCATAATTCACACAAAGAGCAGCTATAAGTTTAAACATGTAAGCAATGCAATTATTGGAGAAAAATATAAGCAAATATATATGAACTTTAGTTCAGTAGAAATGTTCTAATAGTGCTAATAAATTAAATTGCAATAGAAGAATATATTTATGACACAACCAATTTTTCTCATATTGATACCATCAAAACTAATACTAAATATCATATTGTGAGACAGAATTTCTAACCTAGAAGATGAAGAGGTAGAGAGATTAAAGAGATACAAATATCTTAGAAAAGAAAAATTTCAGTATATCTTTACCTCAAAACAGTCAAATTACAATTTTTATCAGATAAGAAATAATTACAATAAATATTTGAGAAAACTTTCTACTGCTAATTTGAATTTAAAATAAAAAATTTGAATAGAATGATTAGAAAGTAAATGCTGTTTGGATCATCATTTTTGGGAACGATTTATTATGTTGGTAAAACTTCTTGACCTTGGTTCTGTTAATGAATCTGCCATTGTTCAAAATGACTATTTTCTTTGATACATAAATTATTATTTTACTTTAGTTAGTGACTTTGAAGAAAGAAAGAATTTAGTTTATATTCTAATTAGATTTTTTTTGTATATAACAGTCATGCTAATTGGGTCAGCTATGATACTGGAGTTTGATTTACATTTTCCTGAGAGGTCTCTGGGAATTTCCTCCATTTAATCCTTGTTCTTGCTAATATGTGTACTTTCTTTCTTTTGATGGTTTGTTTTGTTAGCTAGATTAGAAAGTTACCATTTGTTATGGTTTGTGTCTGGATGTTCCCTCAAATCCTCAGGCAGTCCTGAGGGGTGCTTTTTGGAACTGGCTGAATCTAGAGTTTGTGATGGATTCATTGTGTAGTATAGGGATTACGGGTGTGACTGCTACACCTACTGAAGTGTAGGTAGCCTACATACAGTATAAGGGACAGAGAGTCTTCTCTCACATTGTTCCCTGTTTGCTCTTATTGCTTTTGTTGCCTTCTGTCACCATGAAATGAAGTCCCTGTGCCACACCACTGTGATTTGGAGCCAGCTGATTATGGACTGAAACCTCCACAAACCATGAGCGAAATAAACCTTTGCTTCCTTCATTTTGGACATCAGGCCTTTTGTCTAAGTAATGAGAAAAATGTGATAGGCAGAAATTGGTGTCAGGAGAATGGGGTCATTGCTGTGATTTTGCCTGACTTAAAAGTTTTTGGAATTAATTTGGAAAGGTTTTGAGAGGCAACCCCTGTATGCTGTACATCATATTGGAGACTCTGGTCAGAGCCTGGAAAATCACAGTATTGATGGAAATACTTGCGGGTTAAAATGAAGCTCAGGAGGCTTCTACTGAAGACTGCATCAGCTCCTGGATGCCAGGTAGTATATCGTGCTTTGGCAAGGATGGTCTGCATTTTACTTGTGTTTAGAAATATTACCCACATGGCAGAAAATTTCAGTGTGGTCTACTGTTGGACTGGTGGCATGCTTACTGTTGAGAGCTTTGGACAGATCTATGTTTGAAATTAAGAGTGATGAGCCACCAAAGTGATATGAAGCATTTGGCCAGATGGAAACTCCACAGAGCATCAAATTGCAAGAATGAAACAGAAGAGAACATAGTTGTTGAGTACAACAGGGTAATGGGAAAATGAACTGAAGACTTTTACCTGAAGGGAAGAGTGTAGTTGAATTGCAGGAGATCTCTGTTTTTCAGTCTCGCCATGCACTATTGTTAAAACTTAATGGGAAGCAAGTATTGTGATTGTACTAAGTGTCTTAAATATGATTTTAATGTAGGTTTTAGGTATATGTTTGTAATCAGGTTAGTCAAAGTAATGAGGTTTTAACCTTGAATTTTGATCATCCTTTGACTATTTTGCTATTTATACAGAAATGAGTGCAACAAGAATTGCATACATGTAATTGTTATATTAATGTAAATCAGAATAGATCAAGACATGTTAACTTTTCATAAATCTGCCCCTGGAGAGTATGGTCCAAGGTTTTCAAGTTGACCAGGGGTGGATTGTGGCAGACTGACAACTACTGGGCAACTTGTAACATGCAGCTGAACTGAATCAGCATGGTGCTGTGTGTGGAAGGTCCACATGAGGATTGTTGCCAAGGACATAAAAAGCAGAAATGAAGAGGAAGAGGTAGTGCTGTTGGTTCTTCTAGAGGAGCTTGTCATGCTACCTTTCCTGATATGACCTCAGCTGTTATCAGAAGAGCTCAGGACCATGTTGTCACTGAGATTAGCTGCAGCTCATTTTGGAGAGCACTGGCCCTTAATGTGAGCTTCACTTCCTGGCTCTGCAGGGGAAGATGGTGTGCTGTTCAGTCTCCTGGAGGAGTTTGTCATGCTGGCTTTCCTGATATGAACTTGGCAGTTTTCATTGTCGCAGGAGCTCAGGACCTCAGTGTCACTGAGAATGGCTGTAATACTTTTTGAGGGAGCTCTGGTCCTTACTTTGAGTGTTGCTTCCTGGCTTCAGTGCAGATCCCAAACCCTGCTGACACAGATCTTTCATCCATTTGACTTTCTAGTTTCCCCCACTGACCTTTGGGCCTTTTCATCACAGATCTGTGAAATGGACTTGCATGAGACACTGCTGTGCATTCTAGGCCTACAGTTGGACTCGCTGGGGGCTCTAGGTCTTTAACTGGACTCATGCAGGGTATTGCCATAGGATCCAGGCCCTCAGCTGGATTTTTTGAGTCATTAGAGTGTGGACAGATTCCCTGCACTGTTTTGTATTTGACTCAGGTGACTCAGCTCCTCCTCTTCTGGGGATCTTCTGAGAAGAATTAAAAGCTTCATACCACAGTGATATGTGTACACCCATATGTGTAACAGCTCAGTTTGTGATAGCTAAATACTGGAAGTAGAACAAATGCCCATGAACTGATGGATGAATTAAAAAAATATTTTTTATAGAATAGAGTACTACTCAGCCATAAAGAAGGACAAACTTCAGATATTTGTAGCTAATGAGTGTACCTCGAGAGCATTCTCTTTAGTGAAATAAACCAGACACATATGTGTAAATATTGCATCGTCTCTTTGGTGTAATATTTTTAAAGTATAAACAAGGACTAGAATGTGTACTAGATAATAGGAAACAGGAAGATATTCTTCAGAAGGAACAGTTAACTCAGGAAGGGAAAGGGGAAGGGAATGAAGGGAAAAGTAGAAATGAGAAAAGAAGGATAAAATGGAAACAAAGCTTTGTAAATAATGAGGGAAAATGGGGGTGAAGGGAGGGGAGGGAAATGGGGAAATAAAGAGGAACCAAGATATATTATGCACAGGTTCAAATTCCTATGACAAATGTGTTCATTATGTACATTAAATTATATTAATAAAATTATAGTAATAAAAATAGATTAATCATTTTTGTACCCAGTGAATTTCCTAAACTTGGACCCTCATTTTATCACTCACTTTTGTGGAGTTTTGAACCAGTGTTTCTGTGAAAAAACTTTCTATCCCTTTCTTTTTCCCTTATTCCCAAGTTTCTCATAAGGCATATATGCTTCTAATTGATGATAGCCCCAAAAGTCTTTAATTTTCCCTTATTGTTTTTCTTCATGTTTTTCTCTAATAGTGGAACTTTGGTGTCCTGTTTTCAAGTTAGCTAACTTTGTCTTCCACTTGAAATCCACTATTGAACTCCTCTAGTGATTTTTTAGTTCAGTTTTTGCATTCAGTAGCTGCATTTTTATTTTTTAAATAATTGTTGACCACTGAAACTTTTGCTTCGTTCATGTATCTTTTTCTTGTCCTCACTGAGTATCATCAGCATCATAGTTATTTCAAATTTTGTCAGAAAAATATGTGTCTCTATTTTTTTAGGGTTGCCCTCTGGAGATTTATCACGCTTTTTTGGGGGAGGTGGGCTAGAGTATTTCTGTTTTTTTAATTTTCATTGAGTCTTAATATTACTGTCTACACATGACCCTGAAAAAAATTGAAGTCTTCTAACAATTATGTGAACTTGGAAGTGAATCCTGTATCAGCCAATACTTCAGATGACAACCTGGGGCTACTAACCACTCTAAAAATAAAGTTAAATCATGACTTCAATCATGGCCCCCCCAAAATATTGAGAAAATACATGTGTATTCTATTTGCAGCTAAATTCATTTGATTTTTGCATGATGATAATGGATACAAAAGTGATATTGTAGACATGAAGAGAATGGGAACGTTTTTCAAACAGGAATGCCACGCAACTGTCACCTTGGCAAGACTGGGTGAGTCTACAACCTCACAGATCGTGCTATTGGTGTTGTTGCAAATAAGAAAGTTAAAGGCAAGATATTTGCCAAGAGAATTAATATGCATACTAAGTATATTAAACACTCAGAGTTGAGATAAGTTCCTGAAACACATCAAGGAAAAGGATCCGAAAAAGAAGGAAAACAAAGAGAAAGATATCTGGTTTCAGCTGAAGCCCGAGCCTGCCAATGTGGAGAAGCACACTTCATGAGAACCAATGTGACCCAACCTGACCTGCTAGAATCTATTTCCTATGAGTCTATGGCATAAACGGGGGCTGCTGTTTGGCCGTTCAGCACCTAATTAGCGGCTAAGTGTTGTAGGACCTGCTTAAAATTTTAAGGAAAGCATCTCAAACTATAGCCATGGTTTTCTTAGTTGAACAGGTGTATGGTGGCCCTTTTCTCAGTGAAACAAATACTTGTAGCAGATTCTCATTGCACCTTCTTAGTTGTATCAGGCCTTTACAGTTCTTGATGAAAAATGTGAGAGACTGTGCAGGTGTATACACAGATATCCACACACTTATAAAATATTAATATTGACTTAAATATCCTACAAATCACCATGAGAAAAAAATGTATAACAAAATGGAAGCTTGTGTATGGCATATTAGTTAAGTAAATAAATCATGTAAAACAAAAAAGGAAGTAAAAAGAGTGAATAAATAAACTACGGCACATTCTCACAAAGTAAGACTATGCAACTATAAAAAATTTGTGATTTCTATGAATTGATGCTTTGAGTTTGAAAGGATATATTGTTATGTGAATAAACTGAAAGGAAATAAGTTACAATTAGCTTGAGATCACTTGATCTATAGCAGTATTTTTCTTCTTTATACTTTCCCTTTTGATATCCATTTAAAATATTATTCCTTCAAACTCCTAAACTATGTATCTGTGATTATATAAGGCAGATGTGTGGTAGGTGATCCAATATTATAACTTTACTTACGGAATTCTCTGAAATCATAATTTTTAATTAATTATCTTTATTGGTATATTTTATGTATACGTAGTGATCACATTATAGGAAATCTGTCCCTGTACATACTATATATTGATTGTTTTCTTCCCACATTACCCTCACTTCCCTTCAACCACCCTTTCATCCCTGTTTACCAAAGCTCTGTTTTCATTTTCTCCTTTTCTCTTTGCCTTGCTTTTCCTTCCTTCACTTCCCATGTTTCCTTTCCTGTTACCCTTCTCATTTGAACATTTTCTTCCTATTTCTTTTTTTTTTTTTTTTGGTACAGGGATTGAACTCAGAACCTCGCACTTGCCAGGCAGGCACTTAGGCCACTGAGCTAAGTCTTCGGCCTTTCTTTCTGTTTTACAATATTTAATATTCGCTTTGGGCCTTATTTTTGCTTTCAGTTTCTCACATCAAAGAAAATACACAGTATTTACACTTGCATGTCTGATTGACTTCACTTAAAAGTGTAGTCTCAAGGTGCATCCATTTCCCTAGAGATGTCTCAAGTTTACCTCTCTTTATGACTGAGTAGTACTCCTTTATAAAAAGAACCAGACTGGGGGTAGATCTCAGCTGCACTGCCCCTGCCTGGCAAATGCAAGGTTCTGAGTTCTATTCCAAGTTAAAGAAAGAAAGAAGGAAAAAGAAAGAAAGAAAAGAAAAGAAAAGAAAAAGAAAAAGAAAAAGAAAAAGAAAAAGAAAAAGAAAAAGAGAACCACATCTTCTTTATCCATTCATTAGTTGAAAGATATTTGGGCTGTTTCCAAGATATAGCTATTCCAAACTGTCCCGCTATAAACACTGGTATACATATATCACTGTGGTATGATGCTCTTAATTGTTTGGAGGTTGAGTGTGTCTCCACAGAAAACACTTCTGGCAGATAAAATATAAAATCCCATAGAAACGATGTCACTGAATCTCATTTACCCTGAGGATTCTTTTTTATGTTGGATCTTTTCCCATAAGACACAGAAGGAGTATGTCCTCCACAATCTAAGAATTAGTTGGCATACCACATTGTGTGTCCCAATGAGCAATGTTTACAGTGCCTTAGATAAAGGAATTGTTGTATAGTGTAGAAAAGAGGGAGGATTGCTAAACTTTCCTAATAGTATGTTATAAATCAGTCAACATAATTTTCATGAGCAACAATCAAGTCAGTCATGTATTTTAGTGTACAAAAAAATGGTAAGAAGATTGGACATGAATATTCACTGTTTGCCAGTTGACCCAGGTACTGAACTTCAAAAAATTTGCCCATGTGTGTGTATAAAATTTGTTAAAGAAAGCTGTTAAACTACCAAATATTAGTGTTTTAACTACTTTTTGTGTTTTATTTGTAGGTGATGATGAAAGATTGTCAAAAAGATACGATAGTACTTTATGGATGAAAAATGTTATATTTTTGTCATATTGTATCAAATAAAATTAAATATAATTGTTTTAATTGCCCTGTATCCATGCAGCCTCATACTGTGATTTGTGCTGCTTTCTCTTACAATGCATGTTGTGGGAATAGATGGTACAGGTGATTCTTTTTTTTTTATTATTTTTTTTTATTTAAGAGAAAATAGATACAGAAGCTAGAAATAAAAGTCAAAAAAGACAGGCAAACAACAACAACAGATCTGATATGATAACATTGTAGGTTTACACACTGAGGTGGTTGAAGTTTGGCAATAGTTACAATATTGCATATCATTACCTTCCTAGGGGTTGGGGATATTGACAGATATAGACATGTAAGATTCATCAATTCAGGTATATTAACTTTTCTTTTTCAATAGCTATTGTATTTAGCAATACGGT
>RJWM01034855.1:0-19392 GCA_004363535.1 Dasyprocta punctata | reverse complement strand
TTATTGTTTGTTTCTGTAGGAAAATAGTTTCACGGGTCTTATTTTTGGAAAACAAGAGTATTGGTCCAGTATAGTTTGGAAATGATTGGCAAAAACAAGAGAGTTTAAGTTTTGAAAAAAAATTAGTGAATAAACTGAAGACTTGATTTTTCCCTTAACAGTTTATTTATAAAACTGAATTAATATTTGTAGAAGTTTTCTTTGGTTACTGCTTCTTTCAGGAAATTTGTTTTTCCTATTGAATGAAAATTGTATCTACAAAGAAATTTCTTTGGTTTTGTGACTGTAGACATCGAAATTGTTTACATACTTTGTTACATATTTTATCACAACTTATAGCTCACTTTTTTCACAAAGAATGCTCTAGCACTATCTACCTTTCATTTGATAAACTTTGAAATACACAAAATCAGTTTCATCATCTAAAAAGAAAAATGTACTTTAAAATTAGGATCTACTTTCAGATCACTTGGAAAAAAAGTAATTCAAAAATTGAATTCAATTTTTGAAACTTACAGGTGACTAAGTGTAAGAGAGGCCATTTAGCTGATAGCTTGCTGGACCTTATGCAAAAGGAAGAGAACTAAGGTGTTCTGCACACATAGCATAGAGCACAACTCTTTAGTCTTTGTATATTTTAATTTTTTGGTGTCATAGGTACTAAAGAAGTTATGAGAGAAAGGGTTAAAGTGGTTAGCCTTAGGATTTGCTCATTCCTGTGGTCTCTGGAAGGGGATGTTTCTAATTTAGTGTGGAAGTTTTGACCCTCTTGGCAATAACAGAACATGGTTCTTGTAGGGTAAGAGCCAGAAAAAAAGTTCTCTGACTACAACCTAAGTTTACTTAATGTAAACTTTATCCAAACCAACTGCAATTGTTGCTCAGGACCAGTTTGAAATGTACATGACTGGGTATGTTGTGATTAAGAGATGATGGAAGACAAGAGGAAAGGGATTTGGGTTCCACATTCCTGTCCTTGCTCAACCTTTAGTCTTTGTTGAACCTCATTCTACACTCCTCTTTACACTGCTTCACTGAACACACAAACACACACACACGCACGCTCACACACACACACACACCCCTTGCAAGACTTCTGTGTTTTGAGATCACTGCCTTACCTCTATTGTGTGGATTGAAAGCCTATTTTAAAAATTTTAAACCTATTTAGATACATGCCTCCTGGTGTTAACTCTAGAGTGACAGTACTCCTTGGGAAGTTCTTACTGAATATGGCTGTAGGAACTAGTTATTGTTTAGACACTCATTGTTTATAGAAAAATAATGATACACACAATGGTCATAAAAAGATATAAAGGCAGGTTTTTATAATGTAGCATAGTAGAATTGCATCTCATATGTAGATAGATTCTGAAATCGATCTTACATAGTCAAAATTATTTCTGAAAATTGATTATATTGGTATAATATCCATGTTAGGTACTGATACACTTTTTCCTGTACATCTGGCAAAATCTGCTTCTCTCTGTAGCATTAGGGTATTTTTCTAATAATTAACCTAAGTACTAGTTGAAGTACTTAGTTTATGTGCAGGGGTTTGCTGTATAAAGTTAATACCTTCAAATATTAAGCATTCACTTAATTCATGAGATTTTATTGGTGAAAGTTTTACTTCTCAGGCAGATCCTCCACTTTTCTCTGTGAGTGGGAGTCAGGTAGAATCTCCTGCCCTACCTAAAGCCTCTCTTTGACTTGGAACTGAAATAACCTAATTCAATATTAAGCACATGTGTAGCTGTGTTAATTGACACAGGAATTGTGCTGCACAGTGTTGTGGCTGCACTGCCCCAGCTGTCAGACTCTGTGCTCCTCAGGGAAGAATCAGAAAGCAAACGGAGAGGCAGTCCTCGTTCTTATTGTGCAGGCGATGGGCTCGGTGCTCAGAGGTGCTCAGGGCTTGTTCCTCGTCTTAGTCACAAGGGGTGGGGTCGGAATGGGAGCGGGTGTGGATTAGTTCTGTGTCTATCAGGCCGTTTTTTATTATATAAAGTTTATCACAATTTTAATAACCAATGAAGGATAAAAAATATATTTGGGGAACCAAAATGTGCTTCAGAACACAAATAAAAGTTAATAGTAAATAAAGCAATATATAAAGTAGACATCTGAAAAATTGCTTTTAGGCAAGTGTAATGGACAATGCAGTGTTAAAAATCTTAAAGTGACACTTTGTGAAGATTTGGAAAACAGTAAAGGCTGTTGTGAATGAGTTTAGAGAGAAAGAGAATCAGAGGACATAGACACTGGGACATAAGAAGGGGACAGGTCATATCAGAGCCCATAGAGCTTTCTCAAAGTTAGACTTCTTTCTCTAAGTGAAAGAATAAAACATTTAGCCACAATCTCACTTGCGTTTAAAACATAACTCAATACTACATTTGGAATAAATGATAGGGACATGAATGAAGCAGCAATTTGATTCTGAAGGTTTTGCAGGTATCCAAGTAAGGGACAATGGTCTCTCATGTCAAACTTCTTATATCAGTGAAGTAATATGCAAGTTTATTGTGCTTATATTATATACATAAAAGTAGACATATTGGTGCAAATCTTGGAAACATCTACTTGGCAAGATGAACATAAACAATCTGTAGACAAATACTGAATTAGGAAAATATAATTTAATAATTAATTAGTTTATTAATATTTAAAATAGTGTGATTTTATAAGACAAAAAAGAATAGCAAATTTGATAAGAACATAAACAAGCACGTAGTAAAAAAGAAATTCAGTTTACAAATTTATGAAAAGATATACAAACTCTTTAATACTTAGGAAAATGCAACCTAGAATACTAGGGAGGGACAGATTCAACATTAGCTTTGGGAAAGTGAATTTTTATGGCTTTGAGAAAATTGTTAGACCATAGGTATAAAACTGAAAGAAAATATTTTTCAAAATTTTTTAATGAAATAAGACTACTAGATATATGCACAATTATGACTTTCACTATAGTTTAATGGTAAGAACTAGAAAGACTCATAAATTTCTAACAGCATCTTGCTTACAAATAAATTATAATTCACCTGTAACAAAGAATATTGGAGGTGTTTCAATGAAATATTATTGGATGACCAAAACAAGAAGTTAAAAATATTTCTTAGTAAATCAGAGTCACAACCCCTACAAAAGTCTTTGATTAAACAAACCATTAATGAAATGTGAAAAGTTTGCATTGGGTTTTAAGTATGAAAACCTTGATGTAATGTATTCACAAGTGTTAAAAAGAGAAAACTAGTGCTGAGTGAAAATAAAATAGTGATTTGTTGTAAAATACCTTAATGTAAATTATGCATCATAAGATCAGGTGTGTTGTGTTAAAATTAAAATGCATAGGAGCCTACTGTGTGCATGTAATTTAAAAAGATTATTGCTAAATAATAATCTTTTAAAACTTATCTTAATACTTACAGAAAATAATGGGTATCACATAATGGATATGGTGTGTTTAGAGTGTACCTACCCTGCTTAGTACCATTTCTTCTCCTTTACCACATCTCTTTCCCTCTTTATTAGTTTCCCTTCTACATTCATGTTACCTTTCCCCTGCTTTGATTCCAAATATCTAGTAAAACATGTGATACTTGTCATTCTGAATCAGGCTCATTTTGCTTAACATGATGATTTCAAATTCTAGCCGATTTCCTGTAAATGACATGCTTTTGTCCTTCTTTATGATTTAATAATACTCCATTGTGTTTACAAACCACATTTTCTTTACTTTTCATCCACTGATGGGCCCCTAAGCTGCTTCTGTAACTTGGCCGTGGTGAAAAGTGCTGTGATACCCATGAGGATGAGGGTTTCTCCACATAGCAATGCTGACTCGGAACCCTATAGAGAGGGGTTTACACAGGAGTGGTACAGCTGCCTCATCTGGTAGTTCTAATTGTAGTTTTGTTTTTTTGTTTTTAATCTTCTATACTTGTGTCATAGTTGGCCATGTTAATTTCCATTCCCATCAATAGCCTACAAGGGTTCTTTTCTCCTATGTTGTTACCAGAACTTGTTATGCTTTCCTTCTTGATAAATAACCGTTCTGGCTGGGTAACATGGAATCTCCATAGAGTTTTGATTTGTATTTCCCTACTGGTTAAAGATATTGAATAGTTTTTCACATAGTTATTGGCCATTTGTACTTCTTTTGAGAAGTGTGTACTCAACTCATTTGCTCATTTATTGTTTGGATTACTTTTTCATTTGGTTTTAGATCTTTTGAGTTCTTTATATATTTTGGGTATCAGATGAACAGGTATAATATTTTAGAAATAATTGCCTGCCAGAAGGTCACATGTATTTATCTCAATATTTCTTTTAGAAAGTTCTATTACTTCTTACTGTTAGATTTATGATTTATTTGGTTTAATTTCTTCATACTGTAAGATAATATCCACATCATTTTTGAGGTTGAACATTCAGCACCAATTCCAGAAGTATTTATTTAAAAGATATTTGTTATTCATACAGTATCCTGACATCTATCTATCTATCTATCTATCTACCTATCTATTTATCTATCTGTGTGTGTGTTTTGTGATTTAGGGAAAATACATTCAAATGTACATATATATGTTATATGCATCTGTTGTGTTTTTAAATCAGTCAATATATCCTCATAAATACTTCTGTTTATTATATAAGTCAGCCATATGAATTCTTTGCTATGCTGTCTTAGTATCCATGCCTTTTTATTGCCTTTGGTTAAGATTTAAAAGCAAAGTTTGATCAAATCTCAAGAAAAGTCTTTATGAAGGATTCAATAGTGCAGTTTGAGTAGAAGAGATCAACTCTTTCAACTAATGAGTGACATTTATTGATTTAAAATGTCCACAATACTGGACATAGAAACTCAACAGGAAAATGTAGGAATCACAAGGATTTTAAGAAACAGTAACATATTTTCCCTCAGACTTACTCTTTTAAGCGTATTTATTCATTCAAAAAATTAAAAATCATCTTATTGATTAACATACTGGGAAGAGGATGGCACAGACTTCACACAATAACACTTCCATCATTTTTTATCAAAATATTTTGCATTAGCACATGTTTGAAGTTTATAATGATTATATTTAACATGGAAAATCTGTACATGTGCATAGCATATTTTAAATTTTGGGGGCCCCTTTCCTCCAATTCATTAATTTCCCTTCAAATTACTAATCATCTTCTGATTTTCTGTTTTTGCTTTCTTGAGACAGTGTCTCGCTGTGTTTTTCAGGGTAGATTTGAACTCATTATGGAGCACAGGACAGCCTCAAGATTGCAGTGGTCCTCCTGCCTCAAGCTCCTGAGTATTACAACTCTGTGTATGCACCACCATGCCCAGTTTCACCTTCCCATTTGAAAAAGCTCTATTTCCAGCTTTTGATTCTCTTTATAGAATCCTTTTCCCCTTTCTTTTGTCCTTGCCTTCATCTCATGTTCCCTAATAATCATTTAAAGCAGTACATGAGCTAGCTACCATGTCACATGCCTGCCATCCCAGTTCTCTGGGAAGACAGGCAAAAAGATTACAAATTCAAGTTTGGCCTGAGCAAGCTGGTGAGTTAGTGACCCTGTTGAAAACAAACAAGCAAAAGAACTCCGAAAAATGCTAGGGATGTAACTCAGTGCAAATGCCCAGAATTTACAGTACAACAATCACACAAAAAACGGTGACAACTAGATGACCACAACTGGCATCAGAACTATGAATCCAGTTTTAAATGAAGCCTACTTAGGCCTTTCATAGTAACTTGCACCCAGATTGTCAGGAGAGGGAAATCACACTCAAACATGCATATAGATGTACAGAAGGAACTACATGGCTATATAGTAAAAAGTTAAGAAACACTAAAATCAAGCAATATCTCCATCATCATAACACAACGGTTCTAACTACTACTCAATCCTTGAATCCCACCATTCAATGACTGAATTGGTTTTTACATCATTTCTCTTGTCTGACATCATGTTGTCTCTGAGTAAATTAAAAATCTATACGTAAGTGTTCAGGGTATCTTCCACAGTGGGAGTCTTTCTTCAGGAGACTGGTTCTAAGGAAAATCAAACAAAGCAAACTGAACATTATCACTCCCTTTGAGGTGCCCCAAACGGAAACCAGAAACGTCTGGAATCTTCCACAAGTTCACCTTCTAGTCTATGAAGCTATGTGATCATTATGAAAAGCCCTCAGCAAAGAGCCACAGGTGCTCTGGAGCCACAAAATCCCATCAAGCTCATTTTGACTGCACTATGCAATGGTCCTGGAGCTGTGAGTACCATGCTAGCAGTGCTCATCTTTAGATGCTGGACAGCATTTCAGGCACATCACTGAGGAGCAATGGTGAGTACACCTGGGAGACTGCAGCACAGGCACCACAGAGGCTGATGTCATCCATGCTCAGCTGCACTCTGTGCTGTCTTGTCCTCCCAGGTTGGCACATGGAAAGCTTTTCTGATTCTTTCAGGTTATTCAAGGGACCTAAGCCATGATATTCAGAAAGAATGGTGCTGCCACCCTTATCATAACCAACCAGGGTGACACCATGCTTGCTTTCTAGAGATTTCATCTTTCATTCCAGTCTGGTGAGCCATGAGAGACCTTCCAGAGAGGTCCTCCTCCTCCCGGTGAGGCATCCACACAGTACCTGGGTTGCTCAGTGTCTTGATAGACACCAGAACCTGGGTTGAAAGCACCCTCTGCACAGTCTCCAGGTCCACTTGGTCATTTTCAGGACTTCAACAGAAATTCCAATGACTTTTACATTCATAGCTTGCTTCATAGTCTCTTGAATCCCCTCGCCTGCACCTGATTTTTAGAAAGGATTCTAGGCCTCTTTAGAAGTTTTCAGCATGGTCTCACTTTTCCTTTTCTTTTGCTATTTATTCTCCATGCTATAATTAGGATCAAATTTTGGGATCTCCCAACCCTACATATATACCACATTATTTGATTTTTGTATGTTGAGTAGTTTGTGAATTCCAGATATAAATTCCAATTGTTAAAATACAAATGCTTGTTGTTGTCTTATTTATTTTAAAATTCAAATTTATTTTTAATTAATACTTAAAGACATAAAATTATATATGATTATGGAGAACTGTATGCAATATAGTATTTCAGTTAGTCAGAATACACTACTGAATCAGTTTGAATTTCTTTTTGTTGAGAACTGTAGCATAAATGACCTGTAGCTACATCAAAATCAAAATATGCATGCTATTCCTGAAGTTTATATTCTGTTCCACTGAGCCCTCTGTACTTTTGCCAATCCTACCTATTCCTGATTATTATATCACTATAGTAAGTTTTAAAACTTTGTTTGTTGCTCTCCAATTTTTTTCTTTTGGAAAATTATTCTCACTATCCCTGAAACTTTGACTTTTAATATAAATTTTAGAATCAATTTTTTCCTACAGAATACGCTGCTTAGAATTTAATATAATTCTATGGATCAATTTAAAGATGATGGACTGGTTATGTAGGTCAGCAGTACAGTGCCAGCCCGGCAAGCAGTAGGTTGTGAGTTCAGTTTCTGGTACCAAAATAAAAAGATGATGGATACGTTGGTAGGATCAAATACTTCTAATCTATAAACATAGGGTGTCTTTCTATATCTGCAAGGTGTGGTAAAAAATTAATGTTTAAATCAAAAATGTATTCCAGTAAATGATGTATTGCCATTAATCTCCCTCAAAATACTCCCCCTTACTGCACAGTAATGCCCCCATTTTTGGAACATCCTAATGCAGTTCTGGAAGCCCTCTTCCATGAGTCCATCTTTTATATTTAAGTAACATCTTTATTTCATTGCATATATATTGCATATACTACATTATTACTTTTATTCCTAAAATTTTGTAGTTGTAAAAGGTACTGCTTTACAAAATTTCAAATTTTGAATTGTTCATTGTCAATAGAAAGAAATAATTTTGACCTTACTGTGGATTTTCTGTCTTCCCCCAAACTCATGCTGAAACTTGTAATTGTAATAGTGCAAAGTTAGTACTTGAAGAAGTGATTATTCTATGACTGATACCTTCATGAATGGATTCCCACAGTTAACGTGGGAGTGGGTTGCTTGTAAGATGACGTGTTTGGCCCCTCTTTTGCTTCATTCTTATTCTTAATATTCATTCTTAATGTTCTTCACTTTTGTTCTCAGCTTCTCTCATCTTCTCTACCATGTGAGGCCAAGTATCACTTTATTATGCTGCAAGAAGGCCATTGACAGTAGCTGCTGCCTTGTCTTTGGATATCCAAGACTCAAGAATAGAGAACCACTGAATTTCTTTTCCTTAAAATCTCCCCATCTGTAGGATTCTATTTTTTTAAACAAGAAATGGACTGAGACTGATCTGATGTTCTGTGGCATTCTAAATTTATTTTTAACTTGGGGTAGAATCTGTTTTTAGAATATCTTGAATTTTTATGTAAACAAGTATACTACTTGCTAAGAACGGTAGCTTGTTTCATCCTTTGCAATATAACTGTCATTTACTTTTTTCTCGCCACATTGCACTATCATCTCTAATCATAGAGTATGGAAATCCATGTCTTCTTTTCTCACTGTGAGGTAAAGATTGCACTCTTCATGGCTTCTTCAAGCCTTTACATTCTTTCTCTCCTTGAAATGCCTTTAAAAGAATGACTTCCCTTGGTTCTTAACACTCAGAAACTCATGTGATTCTCAAAGTGACAGTAGGGAATGCAAAACAAAAGGGTAAAACTTTCATCAAAATATTCTTCCATGAAATCGTAATTGATACTACTCTGCATTCATGAATCCGTACATTACTTCCATAAAAAAACATGGAAGTTATAAAATATAAAGTTTATATAGAAACACAAGGGCCAGGAGTTTGGCTCAGTGGCTTAAGTGCCTGTCTGGCAGGCTTGAGGTTGTGAGTTTGACCCCGTGTGCCACAAAAAAAAAAAAAAAAAAAGAAAGAAAGAAAAAAGAAAAGAAAAGAAACACAGTATTTAAAATTTGAAAAAGAATTCTGATGACTGTTATAGCAGGAGATACTCCAGAAATGATAATATAATTACTGATTGCTTCCAGTTTAGTGGCTCAGCTTAGAATGCTTTGACCATACAACAGTGTGAAAGTAGCAAAATATGTTTGGTGCTGTATTTAGATTCTTGAATTTTGACCTGTTCTTTGGGTAGTGAGTTTTTTGGCTAGGTCTTAGGAACTGCATTTTGATTCTCAAATTTTGACCTTTCCTTTAGTATGATACTGTTGCGATGCTTTAAACTAATGTAAGTCCTCTGAGTGCAGATAGGATGACTAGGCCAAGCAAAGTTGTTGGGCAGCACAGTGGTATTAAATGAATTTTATTTTAGGATGTTTTCATTTTGTGATGATTTCATCTGAACTTAAATTTTTCATACATGAAGGACATCTGTACTCGAATTGATATTTCACTGTTTTACATTTGTACAGATTTATTTTGATTATTTCTTTATCTTCTTATATAATAAACCCAACAATCCAGTAAAGCACGTTACTTTTCACGAACCTATTTTATAAATGTGAAGCTGTGGCACAGACATGTTGCTGCTTGTCCAGGACATTGTAATTTGAAAACATGGTGCAGGATTCCAACATAGACATTCTAACTATATATTTTCATTTATCTATGAAGAATTGAGAAATTTCTAATTTCTAACTTCTGCTGAAGTGTTACATTTAAGAGCTCAGCGAGACAGTTGGTAGTCATTTCCACTGAGCATATAAAGGTCAAAACTGTAGTATGGATGGAACACATTAAAAGTCATTTTGGAACTACCTCTGGAGAAACAATACCTAAGGTGAACAATTGCAATCCTTCACAACCTCAGATAAAAGATTAAGCAAGCCTATGTATAAACTCCATGAAAGATTGCTATTAAAGACATGAGAACAAACCACAATGAATCATAGTAATGAATATCCTTTTGAGATGATGCTGATGGGGAGATGAGAGTTTTATTTTGTCTCTGCCATGAGGGATGCACAATCCCTGAAGAGAAAGGAAAGCCTGAGTAAAATATTGAGTGCCTAGGGAATTAATACACACTGTGATTAAGAAGTAAACACAATCCCTTCATTTCCTTTTTATATCTAGAATCTATCTCCTAGGATGAGACTGAGCAAGCTACTTTCTTTTTTATAGACAATTTCATTATGGCATTAAACTCGTGTTAAATCTTCTAGTGTTTTATCTAGTGAGAGTTGAAATAAGAAGGACCCTTATTTTCCTCCAAAGTTGATGCTTCAGAGGCATTAGCACTATCATTATAATTTAGGACTGCTAATTTAGAAAGACTTTCTAGAAATATGAGAAATTAAGCTTGCATAATATCTTATTAGAATAAAAGTAATCAATGACAAAATTTCTATATTGTTCTTCAGGACCAGAGAGTAAAACACAATAAGGGATCACCAACATTTTCTCTCCTAAGAAGGGTAAGTTTGGAAATCCACTCATATTAATGTTTTCCAGTTTATTTAACACCTTTATTGATATATCACTAACAGGCAAAATTATATGTATGAGATATTCAACTTGATGTGGCGACACATACATTGCAAAATGATTTCAACAATGAAAAAGTTAACATATCCATTGTCTCCACATAGTTACCTTTTTACATGTGTGTGATACTAACACATGTGTATAGAGTAGAAATTTTAAAGGTCTGTTTTGTTATCAAATTATATGAAAATGCATTAACTATTAATATCATGTTTTACATTGTATTTCCAAATCTTAATTATTTTCCATAATTGAACTTAGTAGCTTTGACCAAAATAACCTGAATTTCTCACTAGCTAATGATGCTCAATATCCTACTCTCTTGTTATGTGAATTCATTGTTTTAGATTTACACATACATGTGAGATCAGACATTATTTCTTTTTCAGTCATTTACTTTTCGTAGTTAGCATTGAGGACCTCATATTTTGAGGTGAAGTCCAGGAATCTGATATAGGTCATTTTTCCCCATTTTCTTCTATTCTAAAACTCAAGTAAAACTAGTAGAAGAACATCTTTGAAAGAGAAGTAAATAATGTTCGTAACATTGCTGGACACAGAGGTTGCAGTATTTTAATCAGTAAGTACACTCTGCCTGGACAGAACCTCACCCTTCTGGACATGAGTTTTTCTGTGTTATGCAACAGGGACTGAACCATTAATTCCGAGAGTCTGGTAGCTGTGTTTAGATTAGAATGATTTTCATGGTTCCACCACACTAGAGTGTAATCTGCATTAGAATTTAATGCTAAGGTGAAAGATTTCTGCCACCAATTTTACTAGTAGCCGAGGAAGGATCCAAACAAATGAGAAAATGATGAAATGATGCTGTCTGGTCCCGTTCTTTTCCTTTGGTTTTTCTAAGCAGATTTATTTTCATATAGCAGCACTGGCCTTGGCTCTATTTGGATAAATTGGAGATGCTTTTTAAAAATCATATTTAACTTTTAAAACTTGAAAAAAGAGAAGACAATGTCACTCATTACCAGATAATGTTAAAGCCAACCTCTATGGATTCAGGGTTGTTAGGTCCTGACATTCCTGGCTTATGCCTCACATTTGTGAGAAAAGATATTGTAAGAAGAGTTGGATATGGACTGATGCAATCTTTCTTTCCTGGGTCCACAGTACCTGTAGAGAAAAATGGCTCCTGAAAATGGCTCCTTTGTGACTGAATTCATTCTGATGGGGTTAACAGACCGGCCAGATCTCCAACTCCCACTGTTCTTCCTATTTCTAGTAATGTATGTGGTCACTGTGTTAGGAAATTTAGGCTTAATAACTCTAATTGTGTTGAATTCACATCTTCACACTCCCATGTATTTTTTCCTCTTTAACTTGTCTTTCACTGACCTGAATTATTCTTCTGTATTTACACCCAAAATGCTAATGAACTTCTTGTCAAAGAAGAATGTTATCTCATACAGAGGATGTATGACCCAGCTCTACTTTTACTGTTTTTTTATTATTTCTGAATGCTACGTGCTGACATCAATGGCTTATGATCACTATGTTGCCATTTGTAATCCACTGTTGTATAATACTACCATGTCCCCTAAAGTGTGTTCCAACCTTATGCTTGGTTCATACCTGATGGCCTTTTCTGGTGCCATGGCCCACACGGGATGCATGCTGAGACTGACTTTCTGTGATGCAAACACCATCAACCACTATTTCTGTGACGTCCTCCCTTTGCTTGAGCTCTCCTGCAGTAGCAGCTATGCCAATGAGCTGGTGGTATTTATTGTGGGGGGCATTAACATCATTGTGCCCAGTGTCACCATCTTTTTGTCTTATGTGTTCATCCTCTCCAGTATATTTCAAATAAGTTCCATTGAGGGCAGGTCTAAAGCTTTCAGCACCTGCAGTTCCCACATAATTGCAGTTTCCCTGTTTTTTGGATCATGTGCATTTATGTATCTGAAGCCATCCTCTGCTGGGTCTATGAATGAGAGAAAGATCTCTTCTGTGTTTTATACCATTGTTGTCCCTATGATGAATCCTGTAATCTATAGCTTTAGGAACAAAGATGTGAAACTTTCCCTGAGGAAATTCTTGAGAAGAAGATAACTTTGATCAGAAAGATTCTCTGTGCATGTGCTTACAGCACAAATAAATTCTGAGTTTACATACAATGTATTTCTTCAAAACTTTATCATATTTCTTTTTTAGCTTGGGGGGCAATGTCTTGTTTGCCAAATGGTTTTTTTGTTTGTTTGGTTGGTTGGGTTTTTTTGTTTGTTTGCCTGCTTGCTTTGCTTTTTTGAAGTACGTTTTCTCCTTTTCCTTATCATTTGCACCTTTCACCATTTTTTCTATTATTTGTAACATGAAATGAAAATGACAAAAAAATGAGATTACCAATGTAATCTGGAAAGAGGGTTAGAACTGACATCAGATGACTAACAGTTTGTTTTAGGCTTTTTCTTCTTTAAGGAGGTATGGAACTTTAAATTATTGACCTTTCAGAGTTTTACTAGCCCTTTGACACAATAAATATATATTGGTTACCTGGTAAGTATTAGTTATACTTCACAGGGTACCATAAATACAGCTGACTAAAAACTATAATGCATAGTGTTTCCAGATGTGATAGGGACTGTATTTGATAGATTACACAGAAAGATCCATATTTGTAAACTGCTAGCACATGAAAGACACATACTCCTGCACAATGTAAGATAGAAAAACTAGAATAGAGAAAACCTGTGGAACTCTTGTTTCATTACAAACAAATAAAAATTGTCCTCTCCAAAAATACAATGTCAGCATAGTGTCATTTTATTTTATTGTGTGTAGAATCATTCATTATTTTTGAGGAAAGTGTCCATATTGACAATGAAGGAGAGAAAGAAGGGAGGAAGCAGAGGGAGGGAGGGAAGGAAGGAAGGAAGGAAGGAAGGAAGGAAGGAAGGAAGGAAGGAAGGAAGGAAGAAGAAATCATGAAGGATTATATAGGACTTTTTCTAAATGTTCTTCTGTTAAGTTTTTGTTAAAGTGAACAACTTGATGGTATTTTTTTGTGTGGCTGGTATAGATTGGAGATTATTAGTGCAAGTTGGCAACAGAATTTTCTTGAGAAAGAGAATCAGAGTTAGTTTTCAGGGTCTTTTAATTAAGAACATTGAGGGTTGAAATAGAATAAAAGGGACAGACCACGTACTAATGAAACACACTGTTAGTTAATAAGGTATCTCTGTTTGAAAAATGGTCAATGGATATTTAAAAGCATTTTAATCTGACCCTGTGTATTGTTCTGTAGAGTATTATAATTATCCTCCACTCTTCATAAAGGTTTGGGAAATCTTAAAAAACAGAATTGATATATATTAATATTGTGTTGAGGAATAAACATGGCCATATTTGTGGGGAATCAGGAAAGGACAACTTCAAGAAATAAAGCAGTGACTATCAATTAAAACTCAATTTGGAGGAAGTAACTTTAAAGGTCAAATAATGGGAAAATAAAGTCTATTATTCTCTCTTCTCTTTTGTGGAAGGCCATAGAAATATGAAAAATGCAGTTTTCTCTATACATAACACAGACTTAGGCCTTTTGATTTTAAAGAAATATTAGCCCAGTGGGCAGGAGGACTTGGGAACAACTAAATCTCTCCTGTTTTGACAGATTTTCATATGCTAGTCCCATTTGTAATATAATGAATGAAAACCTGATGTTTCAGCTGGTAGAACAGTGAGCATTGATGAACTCAATTTGGTGAATGAAAAAAACTGTGAAAAATTACTTTCAAGAGGAGGATAATGGATAATTTTCCCTTTCAGAAGCTATTTAAAAATTTCTACTCTGATGCATAATGTGACAATTCGCATCATTTGTAACATAATTGTAATAATATAGACTCTTTTCGCTTTAAAAAAAACTTTCAATTCAGTGCTTGAGTATTGCAAACTTTAATATCAGTGGTTTGCTGACTTTTATGTTTTACATGCATAGCTTTGCTATATTCTTCATTGAAGGCTCGAAGTAACCACTCCTTCCACTTCTATGCCTGCAATATCAACATATTTGTCATTTCGCCACAAATTTTAGCAATATATAATTGTTGAACTTGGTGAAGGATTTGTTTCAATTTCTTTCGCTGTTCCTTTTGTTATAATTACTTTCCCTGTATAATAAAAGTGTATTTAAATATGAAGATAACATTTTTGTCACTTGGTATCCTTTGAAGGCATTGCAGAGATTGTGTCTACACCTTATATATTTCATTAGCACTTGAACTGACCAAGCGTGTATTAAACCGGAACACTGATCTTTCATTTGAAGACGCTCAAGAGAAAAAAAAAAGGAAAAAAAAAGTCAGTTTCATATTTAAAAGTAAATATCCTTTAAAATTAAGACACTTGTTTTTATTTTCTGTAAAATTAACTTCAAAACTTTAAATAATTATCTACAAAGTCTTCATAAAATCCTATAAATAGAAATTCAGTTTGACTGGATTCCTCTTCTAGGTATTGTTCCCAAAAAAATCAGATTAGTCATACATGCACACCCAAGTTTATGGTAACACAACTCTTACTAGATAAGTCTTGGAAGTGTTCTACATGTTCATTGACACATGAGTGAATAAAGAAAATATATTTTATATACATAATAGAGTACTGCTCAATCATGCAGAAGGATAAATTTGAGTCATTTGTAAAAAAAGAATGCACCTTAAGACTATATTAAGGATAATAAATCATACACATGCTTTCTTTTATATGGGAAACCCATTGTATAAATTGTTTAAAGAGTAAACTTACAGACAGAGAACATGAAACAGGAGATAGGTCTTTTGAAAATGGGAAAGAGACTTAGAGATAGATAGAGGTAGAGGGGTGTGACAAAAGGGAAGGGGGGGAAACACAAAGAACTAAGATGTGTTGTGTACATGTATGAACTCCCCACAATGAATGTGATTGCCAGGCACTGCAACTATTTACTAATGAAAAAAGTACTGTGGACACTGGAGCTCTATCAGGGACCTGGCTGATCCCCAATCTCCCAAATGAGTGTATGGTAGAAGTTTAAATAAATGAGATAAGTGGTATGATTTTAGGGCACCAGGAGGATCAAAAACCCTCTGCAGACTTTGGGGACTCTGGTGGCTAAGACAAGGGGTGTCTCTGGATGGCCTGTATTTATTTAGGGGGTTAGAATGGAAAATGCAGGAAACTGAATAGACCTTGGGAGTGGTTCAAGGACTTTTCTAAGTAAGAAATTATGTTAGTTTAGGAGAAATATCTTAGAAGAGATCTCCATGTTGCATTTCACTACAGGAGGGAAATGTCTGCAGCTACAGTCTTTGTTTAGTTAAATGGAGCCAGGTGTCCTCAGCTGTGACCTTATCTTGCCCTTTGAGGCATATCATTGTTTGCGGGTTGGCCACCCCCTGGCCATGCTGCAACCCCGCATGTGTATTCAATTTTCAGTTCCAGTGGCTGCCAACAGAGCTCAATGTGGTGGCTTCCTGGTGAAAACTTATGTGAGAAGAGGGATGCACCACAATTCCACTAGAAATAGACATTGGAGCTCTGCTTTAGGACCCTCTCACAACTTGCCCCATGAGTCTCTTCATGTGTGTCTTTCAATAAAATTGCACTCGTAAGCAAGCAAATGCAATTAATCCTTTTAAAAGGATCATAGTGATAGTTCTTCATGTTTTAAATTTTCATTTCCCTAATGATGAATGATTTGAAGACCTTTTTCCTTTTACACTTTGTATTTTAGAGCTGTTTTAGATTCACAGTAAATTTGATGAGAAGGTGCACAAATTTTCCATATCACACCCTATCTGTCCAGAAACACAGACTCCTCTGTTACCAATATTTGCAATTAACATAACAAATATTTTAAAATTGATGAACTCATTTTGATGTATTGCCGGGACCCAAGCTCCGTAGTGTGCATTAGTGTCCACACTGGGTGTTTTACATTCTATGAGGTTGAACAGACATATGACACTGTGGTGGTAACCCGTAAGTTTCAAGTGTAATTGTATTCCTGGTCTTCTGAGAAAATACATATTCTAAATGTGGCTGCAGCCATTAAACAATTTCATCCATAGTGTATGAAAATTCTACGTTTTCATACGTTCTCTAATATTTGGCATTAATTGTCATCTTTTTCAAAACCACTCTAATGAGTCTGGGGTGGTTTTTATGGTTGATTTGTACTTCATTTATCATTAAGGACTTTGGGCATCATTTTCATTGTCTTGTATATCTTCTTGTGAGAAATGTGTGTTTTCCAATACTGTGCCTATTTTAAAGACTTGTCTTTTTCAAATTTTATACTTGAAAGAGTTAATGATTTGGAATACTAATGCTTATCTATAAGATTTCGAATTGTTTCATTCCATGGGTCATTCTTTCCTTCACTTAATAATGTTGATTCGAGCTCAAAAAATTAATTTCATCGAATTGAATTTGTCTTTCTCTTTTCTGTCTTTAAAATGTAGTATATATGAAATCACAGTTAATCCCAAGATCAATCATATTTACTCTCATTTTTTCTAATAGTCTTATCATGTTGTTTCTTGCATTTAAAGTTAAGATTTATTTTATTATGCTAATTTTGTTTTGTAAAGCAAGTACCCAAATGCATGTGGATACAGAGTTATCCCAACATTTTTTTGTTGAAAAGACAATTCTTTGCCCAGAAATTATTCTGACATCCTTGTTGAAAATAAATGATCAGGTTTGAGGGTTTATTTTAAACTCTCAAGTTTATTTCACTTGAAATTCATGTTTTATGCATATGTCAGTCAGGACTTGAATGCACTCAATTTGTCTCTAGGCATTATTTCTTTTGCTTCTTTGACATGTTGTCTTCATGAGTTTTATCGTTGGCTGTGCCTTGTTTCAAAATGTTACATAAACTTTTATCAAAGTGAATTTATGCTGTTGTTCTAGAAAACTATTTTTTGTTTTCATTTGCTGGGAAAGAAGAGGTCTGTTGAAATAGGAAAGGGAGACAATTGGCTCAAGTAGGGAATTCAGTGTTTTATAAACTTGAAAGAAGAATTTGAAATATTTTCAGGCATTTTAAATTTAAGAATGAGTATAAGAAAGGACCTCAGCAACTTGCCCTTAATCCAGGCCCCCAAAAGACACACAGTTTTTAAATAAGAAGTTGTGCAAAGGAATGGTAATGGAGGGTGTGAAAGCTGCACTTCAGTGTGAATTTGTACTTATTCCATAGAGTATTGAGATATACTTTTCTATGAGAAAGTTTTGATGAATTCTATAATCTACAATGTCCATACACAAACCCAGGCACACTCAACTATTTGATCTTTGACAAAAGGGCCAAAACATACATTGGAGGTAAGGTAGCCTCTTTAATAAATGATGCTGGGAAAATTGGATATTGACATACAGAAAAATGAGTGTAGAGCTCATATATCTCACCATGTTCTAACCTAAAATCACAATGCATCAGATATCTAAATGTTAAAATATAAACACTTAATCTGCTAGAAGAAAAAGTAGGTAAAACTTTTGAAGACATAGGTGTAGGCAGGGACTTTTATTCATCAGAACATGTATGTAATATGTAATGTTTACATTACTTGTGAGGAGTTGGTACACATATATAATACATCTTAATTCTGTGTTTCATCCCCTTGCCCATTCCTTTGTCCCCTCTCCACTCATCTCTTGATCCCCTCTCTTTTTCTGTATATTTTTGCAATGCATAATATTTACATTCCTTATGTAGACTTGGTTCATGGACATGACACATCTTAATTTTTCTTTTCAACTCCTCCCCCTTCCTCCCCTTTTGCTCTCTCTTCCTTCCATCTCTCTTCAAAGAGTTAAAGACTTCACATTACAGTGGTACATCCATAGCCGTATTTATAGCAACAGAATTCATAGTAAGTAACTTGGAAGTGGCCTGAATGTTCATTAACAGAAAATGAGTTATTTATACACAATGTTATGTTACTGTGCCATAAAGAAAGATAAATTTGAGTCATTTGTAGAAAAATGCATCCACCTTGAAACCATAAAATTAAGTGAAATAAATTAAACATAAAAGTTTAAACATTGCATTATTTCTACTATATGGGAAATTCAAAGTACAAGTAGAGAGGAAAATAAAAGATAGATAACAGAAATTAGGGAGATTAAAATTTTCACATAGAGGGAAGGCAAGTAATTTCCAAATAGAACTCCAGCAGTTCAAGGAAAATGTTTGCCAACTATTCCTCAGACAAAGACTAGCACTTAGAGTCCATAAAGTTAGCAAACAAAAAAAAAATAGATTCCCTCCAAATATTAGAACTGATCAAAAATGGTCAACCAAAATATATAGGTATTTCTCAAAAGAAGTAAAAATACCAATAAATACACAACACCACTGGCCACTAGAAAAATGCAAATTAAAACAATGCTGAGATTCCTTGTTACTCTACAAGGAATGACTATAATTGAGAAATCAAATGACAAATGCTGGAGAGGTCCTGTGGTTAAAAGAAACTTTCTCATGATGTTTATGCTGAGTTTGGTATAAAGATAATACTGGTCTTACAAAATGAATTTAAATATTCTATTCTTTCCAGCTTTATGGAAAATTTTGAGAAAAATTGGCATTAATTATTCTGTTAACATGTAGTAGAATTGCTGGTAGCTGCCAGGTGTTCAGAATGTGCCTGTTTCAGTCAATGCTAGATAATAACATGATAGAAGCCAATTATTCAGGCACCTTTCAGAAAAGTCAGGTCATTGGACTGAAAGGTGCATCTTTATCTCCCTAAGGGCAATACTGGGTGCTGGAAATTTCATCTGGTACAGTAGCTCTTTTATGGAAGGGTTATGGCTCAAACCACTGCCTCTGTTCTTACTAGTTCAGGAAAG
>RJWM01034854.1:0-19353 GCA_004363535.1 Dasyprocta punctata | reverse complement strand
GCGAGCACAAGGCTGGCCTGAGCTACATAGTGCGACCCTGCCTCAAAAAACTAGGGCAGGGAGTTTGGCTCAGTGGCTTAAATGCCTGTCTGGCAGGCATGAGGTTGTGAGTTTGATCTCTGGTGCCACACACACACAAAAAAAGGTGACATATTGAAATCAGGGCTGTAGCTCAGCAGCACAGCACCTGCCTGGCATGTGTGACATTTTGAGTTCAATTCCTGGTACCAAAAAAAAAAAAAAAAAAAAAAGGCATAGTATTTGCATAGAACCTGCACACATCCTCCTGAGGTTTTGTTGTTTGGGGTTTTTTGTTTTGTTTTGTTGGGATGGTTTTTGTTTTGTTTGGTTTGGTTTGGTTTTTTGAGATAGTCTTGCTATGTAGCTCAGGCTGGTCTTGGACACACTATGTAGCTCAGGCTGGCCTCAAATTCACAGTGATCCTCCTGCCTCAGTCTCCCAAGTGCTGGAATTACAAGCATGTACCACTCTGCCTGGCCCTCTTGTACACTGTAAATCATCTCTAGATGTCCAGGTGGTCCTCCACAATTGTGGACCTAACTATATTCTCCATCTGCAGTTGGCTGAATCTGCAGATGCCAAATCCATACCGAAGATACCAAAGAGCCAAATGGCACCTGGTATCAAGCCCATGTGTAATAAACGTTCAATGAATGTTAAATACAGGTCTCTGCAAAGCCAGCTCCTTCAATCACTTCTTCAGGGCCAGGCATTGTCTGGTGGAAAGCAACAAAGCCCAGTCCCCTCTGTAGAGACCAGAACCACCAGGCATGATGGCAGATGCCTACATTCCCAGCACTCTGGGAGGCTGAGGCAGGAGGATCAAAAGTTCAAGTCCAGATAGGGCAACTTAGCAAGAACCTGTCTCAAAATTTAAATTTAAATTTAAATTAAAAAAAAGGAAAAAAAAAGGACTGGGCATGTAGCTCCGTGCAAAGGCCCTAGGTTCAATCACCAGCACCAAAAACAGGCAGGAGGAAACTGTTCCTTGGTAACAAGACTTGATGTGGTCAGGTCAGGCCTATAGGTGCCTGAAACATGGTGAACCAATCCCAGTGCCATATTAGTCATGCAATTGGTATGGCAAAATCTAATGGGATCCAGGGACACCCTGGGGACCAGAACCTACATGTCCCTTCTGAGGGGACAGAGCCATGGGGGAAAGGGCACTCAGAGCCATGAGGACTGAGAGTAAGGCCTGGCTACCCTTGAAGTCCTGAGACAGAGTCCCTTATAGTCGGGACCTTAGCAGGGATGCCATATGGCTTGCAAGCACTTTGGTTTCACTGCCAGAACTTACCCAGAACTTGACAAGGAAAAAGGCGTGGGGGGGCCCGCGATCATACAGCTCCCGCAGACCGCCCTTTTTCTCGGGGAATTTGTCGTAGATCTGCCGGACGTCCACGCTCTCCAGAGGGGGCGCGCCGGGGCTGGGGCAGTGCTGGCTGATGTGGACGAACAGGTGCCTCTGGTACTGAGCAGGGCCGGCCGTGTGAGGAGGGGGCGGGGGGTCCCTGAACCCTCCCTGCAGGCACCTACCCAGCACTGTCGCAGTCCCCAGTGTCAGCTAGCAGTCCCACACTGCCCACCAGTGCTGGGCCAGGCCCCGCACTGCTCCTCACCCTGTCCTTGCACTCCCACAGCTGCTTGGTCCCTGACTCTTGGTCCATCCCCTTTTCTGTCCCCACTGCCCCAGTCTTGGGCCTCATCCTCTCTCACCCTCCGCCTTCAGCCTCAGGAAGCCCCAGAGCTGTCTGGGCCCCTCTGGCTCACACTCCTCCCATGGCTCCCCAGTGCCCAGGGATAAGCCCACTCAACCTGGCCCTGGATGGAAGAGGTGCTGATGAACGTTCACGGGGAGGATGAACGGGAACCCACCCAGCCCACATGCGACTCTGTCTGTCCCCATTCTCATGACTTCTCTCAACTTCCTCCAAATCCTGAAAATCCTCCCAAATTTCTCCTCCAACACAAATCTTCTCTCCATCTTTCCAGATCCAAATTCATCCAAATCTATGCGTTCCCGGACCCCTCCCTTGATCACAACCGGACAGGATCACTCTACCCCCCCCATCCTTTCCTTGGTTCCTCAACCGCCTTAGAAGTCTGTGTCCCTCAGCTGGATGATGCCAGTCTTCCCTGAACCCTGCGGGACTGCCCTCCGCCCTTCTCCTGGGTCAGGATGGTGATGCTTGCTGTACCAGTTGAAAAGGCTGTTAGAAAAAACAGCTGCCAACTTCAGGGACTGAACAGAAGTTTCTTACTCACATAACACATCAGTGTGGGTGTTCTGCAGGAGTCTTCCATGCAGTGATTCAGAGCTCCAGACTCCTTCCTTTGTTTTCCTGAAAATTCCATCCTCTGCCCATCTCTATGCCTAAAACATCTGACCCTGCACATGGCAAACCCCTACACAGCCCTCAAAGCCCAACTCAAAGATTGTTATCTCAGGAAAGCCTTCCTTGACTCCCCAGGGCAAATTAGTCCTCTGCACATGCACAGAAACTTGACTTTCCCCATGCCAGCAGCGCTCAGTATCCAACCATGCACTGAGACCTGCTGTGCACAGGTGTTAGGGGCTGTCAAAGACTACAAGACAAAGTTCCTGACCTCATGGACTTCACAGTCTACTGGCACAGAAAGAAAACTGAAAGATCAACGGGGGCAAGCAGGGAATAATGTAAACTTGAGAGTGATGAAGAGTAACAAAGATCACAGTAAAATATAGTAAAGGGACCAAAAGTAGTGGCCTCTAACATCTTTCATCAGGTGATGTGGGAAAGCACATTAGAGAGAATAACTGAGTAAAAGCCTGAATGAATTGGGAGTCCATCACAGCAAGATCTGGGCAAAGCACATCCCAGGCAGCAGAATGGCAGGTGCAAGAGTCCTGAGGCAGGAGTGAGCCTGGCATGTTTGAGAAAGGGCAAGGTGGCTGTAGTGGCTGAACAGAGTGAACAGGGCAAGAAGCAAGAATGGGGATCACTGTGCAGATCTTAGTGGGCAAATAAAAGGACTTTAGTTTGTGCTACAAGTGGGGTGGGGAGGTTTTAACCTAATCAACTTGAGTTTTACAGCAATTGGCAATTTGATTGGCATTTATCTGCATGGCAGAGACCCAGTTCCTTTACACTGTGGTAAACTACATATCCCAGGCTCCTTTGCAGTTAAAATTTAGGCCACATGATTCAGTTCTGGCCAATGGGATATGAACAGAACAGTCAGTTGCCGCAGTCAAGCCAGACCCATAAAAACTCCTGCACAATCTTGCATCTTTCCTTTCCTCCATGTGCTGGCCAGATGTGGAGAATCTAGTAGCAGATTCCCAGGCCCTAGAGAACAGTGAGCCACAAAATGGAAGAAGCCTGGAGCCCTGAATCACTGCGTGGATGGCTCCTGCAGAACACCCTCACTGACGTGTTATGTGAGCAAGAAACTTCTGTTCAGTCCCTGAAGTTGGCAGCTGTTTCTTCTAACAGCCTTTTCAACTGATACAGCAAGCATCACCATCCTGGCCCAGGGGAAGCCAGAGCCCAGAAATAACATCTGCTTTCCCAGGTTCCTAGTGAGCGTGACAAAGCCTATCGGGCAGTGGGGATTCAAATGTGTTTGATGAATGAACAAGTGAACGATGTCCTGAGTTTTCCTGACCTTCCCAACCTGTCACCCACGACCTTCCAATTCCTTGATGCTAGTGGTTCTCAAAGTGTGATTCCCCAGAGCAGCTACTTCATCAGATGGGAACATTAGAAATAGGAATTCTCCGACCCCACCCTCCAGCAGATCTAGTGAATGGGAAATCCTGGGGATGGGGCTGGCAGCCACTATTAACAAGCCGTGCAGATGATTTTACACCTTTCCCATCTCCCTCTGCCTTCCAAAAAGCACCCAGATTTTCACTCACAGAGTCAACTGCATCTGGAGGTTCCACAAAGGCTGAGAACTCCACCAGCTGCAACCGGGCAGTGCCCAGGGCCCGAGCCTGCCAGGCTGGCGGTGATGGGGCAGGTGGGGGCAGGGGAGAAAGGGCTTGGGGGGGCTCGTACCCTAGAGAGAAGAAACAACAATAAAAATTGCTAACATTCACTAGCTGCATTAGGCACTGTTCTCTCTTGCCTGTCTCCACTTGGAAGCTGAAAAAGCTAAATACTCACTTTCCCAGCCTCCCATGCAGCTAGAGGTGGCCATGTGACACAGTCCTGGCCAATGAGACGTTAGGGAAAATCTGCTGGGGGGCTTCTGGGAAGGAGTTTCTTCCTGAATGAAAAAGACAGAACTTTGGGAGGAGAAAGCTTTTGGCCCTGGCTAAGTCCTGCTTGGGACATGATGCCTGGAGTCCCAGCAGCTATTTTGGCACAATAAGATAGAAGCTAAAGAAATCAGAGATACCAGTCCTGATATTGCTAAGCTTCTGAGCCAGCTCAGGAGCAACTCACCTCCAGACTTTATGTTATATAGCATCATTAAAGCCTGTTTAAGGCCGTATTAATTTGAGTGTTCTGTTACTTGCAGCCTGAGGTATTCCTTAGTGATAAATCTGTAGAACCTGACAGAGCTAGACTTATTCTTTCACTAGTCAGTCTGAGCATTCGAGATCACCTAAGCATGGCCTCTGGAAACTATCTCGGTGGCCAGAGTACCCCTGGGAGTAAAACCACCAACAGGGAAAGCAAATGGAAACAAGTCCTAGTGTTTCCATTAGGACCCTGGATCCAGTCACGCCTAAAGCCATAATTCTGGACTATCAATTACTTGAACTAAGAAATTCCTTTTCCCCTCTTCAGCGAGCTTCGTCTGAGTTTCTATCACTTGTGGCCGAAAGACTCTTGACTAATCCACTTCCCCATTGTCTCATAAACTAGCAAGCGGCAGAACACAAACCCAGGATGTGTGGCTACAGAAGCCATGCTCTTAACCACCGCAAACTCTATCACGCGTACTCTGCCCCAGCACACCCGGCCGTAGGAAGATGACTCCCCTGACTGATGGGAGGGGAAGGAAAGGCAGCTGGGGCCACAGAAAGAGGGGAGAGCAGGCCCTTACCTGGGAGGTCAGTAGATGGGGGTGTCAGGGACAAGGAGAACTGTGTCTGTGAGAACGGCTTCACGCTACGGGAGGAAGGAAGCCAAGGTCAGCAGGGCGTGCAGTGCTAAGGTCCCTGGAGGCTGTGACAAGCCTGATCGTGTGCTGGGACATCACATGCAGGATGCGTCTCACTGAAGCCAATGAAGTGTAATTACTGTGCTTCTCCTTTTACACATTAGGAAACTAAGGCACAGCAGGGTCAGCTAATCTGCCCTAAGTTACACAGCTATTGTACAATAGAATCTGGACTGGAACCAAGGTCAGTCCCAACCATGCAGCCCATGGCATATTTTTTTTTTTTTTGTCATTTTTTTGCTTTTGCAGTACATAGGACTGAACCCAGTGCCTTTGCACTGAGCTGCTTCCCAGCCCCAATTAATTAATTAATTAATTTACTTATTTATTGTCTTTTTGAGACAGGGTTTCACTATGCAGTTCAGGCTGGCCCTGAACTCACTTTGTAGCTCAGGCTGGCCTCGAACTCGCAGTAATTCTCCTGCCTCAGACTCCTGAATGTTGGGTTTACAGGCGTGCACCACCATACCTGGTGCAATTTTTATATTTTATCTTGAGACAGTGTCTTGCTAAGCTGCAAAGGCTGTGCTGGAACTTGAGATCCTCCTGCCTCAGCCTCCCAGAGTACCTAAATTACAGATGTGCAATAGTGGCATTTTGGTGCCTCCCACAAAATGGCAGAAGAGAAAGCAAGTCCGGGGAAGTACAGAGAAAACGCAGATGATAGGGAATATAGAGACAAGAGAGGGTGATCGTTCAGCAGGGTGGGAAGAAAATGACTGGTAGTCACAAGATGGAACATCAGACAAAGGTCAAGGTGGGGAGGTGGTGCTGTCCAAAAGAACTTCCTGTCTGATGGAGTGTCCTGCCCCTGTACTGTCCAACCTGGTAGCCCCCAGTCACATGTGGCTTCTAAGAAAGCCACAGCGAGTGGAAAGATTTAAGAAAGCCAAGGCCTTACAAAGGCCTTTTGTGACCTGTGTTTAAAATAGAGCTCTGTAGACAGGAATGGTGGTGCATGCCCATAATCCCAGCACCTAGGAAGCTGAGGCAGGAGAATTCACATGAGTTCAAGGCCAACCTGGACTACACAGTGAGTTCAAGGCCAGCCTGAACTAGATAACAAGACCATCTCAAAAAACCAAAAATAAAATAAAAATTAAAACCAAAAAGAAAAGGATAAAATAGAGCAATCAGCGCTGGCAGGCCACTTAACCAGCATGTGCAAAGTCCTGAGTTGGATCCCTAGCACCACAAAAATAAAGCATCCTAAAGTTTAACTGGTGTGATGGTACCCACTTGTAATCCCAGCACTCTGAGAGACTGAGCCAAGACGATTACAAATTCAAGCCCACCATGGGCAACTGCGTTAGCGAAACCCTGTCTCAAAAAATTTAAAAAAGGCTGAGAATGTAGCTCAGTGTGAAGGCCCTGGGTTCAATCCCTCATACCAAAATAAAACAAAACCTTCATATGCTTTGCTTTATTTATCATGTGTATTCCTTTCCTTATGAATTTTTATTCATTTTCTTTTTTTTTTTTTTTTTTTTTTGGCTTCTTGAGACAGGCTCTCATATAGTTCAGGTTGGCCTTGAGCTCACTTTGTAGCCCAGGCTGGTCTCGAACTCAAAATGATCCTCCTGCCTTAGCCTCCCAAGCGCTGGGATTACAGGTGTGAGCCACACCAAGCTTAATTCTTGTTTTCATGAGTGCTATCTCCTCTCCTTTCACTCCAACTCCTGCAACTTCCCAAGCTTTCCCACCTCAGGGCCTTGTCATAGACTGTTTTCTCTGCCCTAGTCCCTACCTCATTCTTTACCTGACTAAATCCTACTCAGTTTTCAATACTATCTCTTCAAGAAATGCCTACAATCTTCTCCTCAACCCTAGAACCCTTGCTATGGTTCTTCATAATGTGTCACTTCTCATTCTTCAACCTCTGTTTATGCAGATGATGATTTCATTAAAACCTGCATCCCCCCATTTAACACATCCTGTCACCTTCAGGGCCCTCTCAGAGGTGAGAAGGGCCCTCCCATGTATCTCTGAGGCCCATGTTATTCTCAGTCTGAGAGAATATAACCCCTGCTTTATTCTCAGCCCCAAACTTGATATCAAAGGGATGAAAATGAGTCTTCCCATGAGCCTCTAGAGCTCCCTCTTATCTCCCAGGAGTCTCTGACCTTCCCATGAGCCTCTGGGACCAATAGCTCCAAAGGAGGCCATTATTCCCATGAACATCCTCTGGGCCTCTTTCATGTACAAATTCCATGTTGAGCTCAATTACTGCCCAAATCTGCTCCTCTTGCAGGATACACATCTCCAGATGGGCCCAACTCCAACTCCCAGGCAGAGTCCAGGATCCATCCTTGCCCAATAAGCCTGCCCTCCCCTCCTTCTCCTTCTCCTTACTATGCCACCTCAGAACTAGTCCTGAGCACATGTGATACACCAGGCCCTAGCCTATTCACTGCACATGTTATCCTCACTTATTCCATTAACAACCCCTCGAGAAAAGTGCTCTTGCCCAACATGGCGGCACACACTTATAATCCCAGCACTTGGGATGCTGAGACAGGAGTATCCCAGCAAGTTCGAGACCAACCTGATGAGTCCCTGTGAGACCCTGTTTCACAAAAAGGAGACAAAGAAAAAGAAGAAGAGGAAGAGGAGGAAGAAAGGTGGTCTTATTACTCCCATTTTTTTTTTTTTTTGGAGACGGGGTCTCCCTTTGTAGTCCAGGCTGGCTTCAAATTCACAACAAGCCTCTTGCCTCATCCCTTGAAGTGCTGGGATTACAGGCGTGCGCTTACACGACCCCCTTACCCCCATTTTAGAGATGAGAAAACAGGCTATAAAGGGCAGGGCTAGGATTCAAATCCAGACAGCCTGCCTCCAGAATTCATGTTCAAAAGACAGTTGAGAGCTGGAAGGGTGGTGGAGGTGGAGAGCAGGTGTTGGGCTGGGACACAATGTACTCACTCTGGAACATTCCAGGGGGGCCCAGAGCCCCCTGACCAAAACTGGAACAGCTCAGTGGCCTAGAGAGGAGACAAAGAAAGGGAGATTCGTTGGTCCCTGTTGGCAGCTGCAGCCCCGTCCATCCAGCCCTGAACCCCACAATCCCCAACCCAGGCACCTGAGGACCCGCAGGACCCAGTTTGGCCTGCAGGGAAGGTGCAGAGATGAGCTGGGCAGAGGACATGGTGGCCATCGTCTGGAAAGCCTTGTCCTTGGAAACCTGGTCCTGGGGGAGTTGGAGATCCACATTAATGGGGTGTCCTGGTCAACACAGCAAGGGTGGGACCACAAGCAAGTAGAGCAAGGATGGGAGGAGGCAGATTTGGGGAGTCCAGGCAAAGGGCGGGCAGAGCAAGTGGGAGGAGGGGCAGGGGGACTTACCACATTCAGGGCCTGCCAGAGGGGGTGGGGGAAGGTGCCAAGAGAGGAAAGAAAACATGACTTAGGAAGCGAAGGCTGGACTCCCCCACTTCCCTGCCCTACCAGCCCGCAGGGCCCCCCACCCTGAGCTGAGCAAAGAGGTTAAGGGGGACTGAGGGATGGATACGAACAAGACAGAGGTGGCCAGTCCTAGAGGGAAAAGGGTTTCCAAGGCCAAATCAAAGATAGTAATGAGAATTCCTAGGTCAAGAAAGAGCTGGAAGTAGAGGTTTCCAGATGCCCAGGCAACAGGAAATGAGAATTTCAAACCCCAAGGGAATAGGAAGTGACTGTTTCCTAATGCAGACAACACAGAGAGAGAACAGAAAAGGTACTGAAAAGACCGGAAGTGAGGGCTTTTAGACCTAGAGAGAAAGGAAGGAAAGCTTCCAGGCATAAATAAAGAACAGGAAGCAATTGTCCTCAAGTCCTAAAGAGGAGGTAGAAAAGACCTCACATCAAGAGGGGTAGAAAATGATGGTCTCAGCCCAAGAAGAAACAGGAAATCCAGAGGATGGAGAAAAGATAATGAGTATGAAAATCTCCAACAGGAAATGAGCATTTCTGGGCACAAAACGAGTAGGCAGGTCACAGGAGGGGCTGGGAAATGGGACAAGGAACCAGAGAAGATGGGGGAGGGGGGTCCTCAGAACACAAGCGGCTAAAAGAAATGAGACCACTGGGAAGGGACCAAGCAGAGGAAAGGGAGGGGGACAAGGACGGTAGCCAAGGGAGAGGCTTGACAACCCATCCTCACCTGTCCTGACCCAGCCTCCATCCCTCTCTGTAGCTGTCTCCCAAGGAAGGGTCTCAGCGACCCACCCCCAGATCCTCTGGGCCTCCAACCCATCCCTCTGGGTCTGTGGTCATCTCTGGGTCTTGGACCCCCAGTTTTCTGGGTCTCTGTTCTCCACCCCTGAGTCTCCAACCTCTCCCCATCTGTCTCTGTCTGTCTCTGTCTCTGTCTCTCTCTCATCTCTGTGCCCCTCTCTCTGGATCTCTGTTCTCCTCTCTCTGGGTCGCTGTCTGCCTCAGTCCTTACCTTCAGCTTGGACTGGATTTCTCTCGATTTCCTTCGAGCCAAAACCTGGATGTGACTAGAGACCTGCAGGGGTGGACAGAGAAGCAAACTGAAGCCATAGCCACCCACCCTGACACCGCTCCTCCTTCCCTCCTTCCGGTGCCTACTGAGCCCCTCGACACAAAAGATGGCAAAGATGCAGAACAAGCAGGCCGGGTGGGCCTTTCCCAGGAACTGGCTACCTTAGCGATCACCCCTGTCCCATCCCCAGCCTGCCCTTTTAGGCTCTTTTGGTCTCCAGTCTTCCTTCTAAAACAACAGCTACAGAAACTACTCCCAAATAGGCAGTGGAATCACACTACCAGGCACACCAAGAAGCCAGGCAACAGCCCATGAACCAGACCCTCCTTGACTGGGGAGCCCACACGAAGAAGTTCATCCCGAAGGAGAGAAGCCAGCCCCGACCAGCCCACACGCCAGTCCTGAGACCTGCTTCCGAGTCCGGGTCTTCCCAGTTCTGAGCTTGATGTAGCGGGCAATCAGTTCATTTCGACCTGAAGAGTCAACACAGGAGAGAGAGAGTTCGATGGCCAACAGAATTTCCCTACTGAGGAAAAGACTGGCATCTCCAAAGGGCTGCAGCCAGCTGGGCTCCCAGGTCTCCCTGGGTATGGGGGAGGGGGGGTGCCTGTGAGCAAATCCCAGCCCTGCCACATACTAGCTCTGTGACCTTAGGCAAACCACTTAACCTTCCCGTGCCTCGGTTTCCTCATTCGTGCGAATGGTGATGCTAGCTCCTAGCTCAGAGGATGAGATAGATTTTTAACATGGATAGCACTCAGGACTCCATCAAGGTGGTGATTGCTGTTATCACACAGTCGGGGTCAGGACAAAGGAGAAAGGGGTGAACTCACCATACATCTTGCCTTCGTCGGACAGGATGATTTTCCGGCGGCCACAAGGTGGATAGATGGCCAGTGCCTCCTGGAAGCTCTGCTCGATGTCCGGGCTCCAGACGCCCTCTGCATCTGGGCCACCATCACCCCCGGCCCCCTCGCTGCCACCCGTGCCCTCCTCACTGCCTTCCTCGCTGCCAGTCCAGCCGCTGCCATCCTCCAGGGGGGCCCCAGCCCGGGGTTCCCCCATCTGGGCCTGGAGGAACACAGAGCTCAGCAAGCTTCCCCGACCCACCCAGAGGGGCTCCAGACTGTAGGACTGGGGCCTGGAGCCCTGGGTATGAAGGAGAGCTGGGCCAGGACCCCCAGGTCTGAGGGAGGAGGATAGGGGTCTGGGGGTGCCTAGGCCTGGGTGCCTGGGTCTCAGAGGAGAACGGGGACGGATCTCTGGCGTAGTTTGGGAGGGGAGGTTGCTCTCCCCTCAGTTCCCAGAGGAGCGTGCACTGTGAGGAAGCCTACGCGCTTCCGAGTAACACCTAGGGCCATGAGGGCCGCAACTCTGAGTGTGGGTGACCAGTTCAAAGGACACGGGAGGCGCGTTAGTTGCTGGGAAGCAGAGTGTGGGTGAAACCTCCCAGTCCCACCCCTAGAACAGGTGTTACGAAGCCAGCAGCTGCTGCTAGAAAAGGAGGGGCACAGGCCCAACACAGGCTGAGTAGAGAGACCCAGAGAGGGGACGGAGACCAGAGAGGGGGAGGGGCGCGGAAGCGGGAGGGGGCACGACAGAGATTCAGAGAGGGGGAGGGGGCCAGAACCCAGAGAAGGAGACGGGACCGCGAGGGGCAGGAGCAGAGACCCAGTGAGACAGGAGCAGAGATTCAAGGCGAAACTGATGCAGAGACCTGGAAAGAGCCACAGAACCACAGGCTGGGGGCCAGGCGCGCCCACAGAACTACAGCTGAGGGAACAGGGGCGCCCACAGAACCACAGGCTAGGGGACACGGGCTCCCACAGAACCACAGGTTGGGGGACAGGGGCTAGGGCCATCTGGAGAGCCAGAACAAAGGGCCCAGGCGTCCCCTCCCCCAGCTTCCCACAACCCCTGTCGGGGGCGGGGCTGCCGGTCTGGGCACCTCCCCTCCGGCCCGGCCCCGCCCCATCCCCTCCCCCTACGCCGTAGGCTAGATCCAAGCCAAGTTCCCTGTGACTTTCCGGAGGCCGGGAACAGGGAAAACTTTTTCCAATACAGTCCGATCCCGCCTCTCTGGAGGTTCCATGTCTTCCGCAGCTTTCCCAGGACCCCAGAGTCTAGATCTCCATCCCCCCTCCTCCCTCGAACCCCAGACCCGAGGCGGAGGCAGACAAAGACCCGAGGCCCAGCCCAGTGGCACTGTGCGTTCAGGACCCCCCCTAGGCCAAAACCCCAGCCTGGCCCTCCCCCATGTGGCCAGACAAAGAGACCGAGGCGCCGGGTAGGAAAGATCCCCCCTGATTTCCCACCCCAGGCCTCAAACCTCAAAGAGACCGACAAGCACATCCGGGACGCCCCGCAGCCCTCCCTCGGTCACCCGGGGGGCTCCTCGTGTCCACAAGGGGGACCGGACGCCCACAAATCACACCCGCACACCACCTCTATCAGAAACACACAAGAAGTCTTTCTAGTGGCAAAGTGGCACCGGGACTCCGCCCGGCGACCCGCGGGGTCCAGACCTCGGCCACCCCGCTTCCCGATCGCACGCGTCCCCAGCGCCCCAACTCCGCCAAAGTTCCCACTGCGCCCGCGCGCGCGCAAACTCGCGCCTCGGGCCGAGAGGGGTGCGGGCCATTTCCAGAGGGTTCCCAAACGCAACCTCACCTCATCCCGCGTAACTTCCCACCCCAACTCACACACCCCAGAGCAGGATCCCGACTCCCGCCGGCGCCTTCCTACCTCCCGGCCTGGGGCTGGGGAGCCGCGGGCGGGCGGGGCACGGCGGCGGAGAAAGTTGCCGGGAGCTTTGTTTGGGAAAAGTGGGAGGGACCGAGGGGGGGCGGGCCCGGCGGCCGGCGGAGGGGACGGGATCCGACAGTGACAGTTTGGGGGAGGATTCTCGCTTCGGGAGAGAAATCTAACTTCTCTGGGAGGAGCTCGGGACGCGGACGCTTGAGTCCCCAGGAGATGAAGAGGTGAATGGAGGCTTGGGACCTCCCGGGTCTGAGGGAGGAGGCTGGAGGCACCAGGACTCCTGGGTCTGAGCTAGGAGGCTGGACCTGGACCCCTGGCGTCTGCACCTCTGGCAACCCTCTAGGACGTCGCGTGTTGGGGATTGGTAATTATACAAACGCAGAAGAATCTTTACTGTCAGTCCCAACTATGTTTTTGAAGATTAGACCACTGAGATGGGTCCGGTTGACTCCTGTGCAACATGGCTTCCTTGTGACCTCACCGGGTTAAGAGTCGTAGACAAGATCTCCGGAGGTTGTTGGAGGTCCCCGGAGGGGCCGGATCCCGCTCACATGCCGCGGCGGCCTGGAGGCTGTGGTTGTCCCAGGACGGCGCTTCAGCCTCAGGGAAAAAGGCTTAAGATCCCGACTCCTCACTCCTTAAAAGTGGAGGAGTAGCCCGGATGTGGTGGCGCGCGCCTGTAATCCCAGCACTCGAAAGGTTGAGGCAGGAAGGTCACCATGAGTTCGAGACCAGCCTGGACTACATAGGTAGACCCGGTCTCAAAAAAACAGAACAAACAAACAAAAAAGGAAGACTGAACTCCCTCCACCAGGTGCTGCCAACTGAATTCTGGGGTCCCAAGAGGAAAGTGAACCGGGAACCTTAACCTTGGAAGATGAAGCTTCCGAAGAAAGCAGGGTTTTTAAGTGGAACCAGAACAGGAAAACGAGAAAGGACACGGAGAAAGGCTCAGTGGCAGATATAAAACTGAAGGAGCCAGGAGTGGTGCTCCTTCTGTAATTCCAGCTCAGCCTGGGCAATTTAGCAATTTGGTGAGAAACTACCGCAAAAAATAAAAAAGGGACCTGGGGATACAGCTCAGTGGCACAGTGCCTGCTTGGGAAGCACAAGGTCCTGCGTTCGATTATCGGTATCAAAAATAAATGCATAAATAAATAAATAAAGGCTGGAAATACAGCCCAGTGTGAAAGCTCCGGGTTCAAGTTCCAGTGCAAAAGAAGAAAATAAAAATTCTCAAGCGAGTAGAAGCCAGGCGTGGTGGCGCACTCCTGTAATCCCAGCACTCGGGTGGCTGAGGCAGGAGGATCATTGCAAGTTCGAGACCAGCCTGGACCATAGAGTGAGCTCAAGGCCAACCTGAAGGGCATAGTGAGACCCTGTCTCAAAAAGACAAAAAAAAAAAGAGTAAGTGACTAGAATGCTCGGATTATGGCATTTCAAGAGCACAGAGGGGCTAGGAATGAAACTGGGGTAGGGGACTAGGGCACAGAGGAGTGACCCAAATTTAGGGGCGCGTTCTAAAGAGGGGGCGTGGCCTTAAATCAAGCGGATCGGCTATATGCGATTTGCTCGGGACTAGAATTGAAGAACCAGATCAGAGTACCCAGACGATAGTGCACTGGGTCTCCAACGCTATTATCCAGAAGGGGCTCGGTCATACGAAGGAGGCCTGGCCAAGGGGAAAATTGGGCTGTGGTTTGTGCTTAAGGGAGAATGGAGGCGTGGCTCAACTTGTGGGGGCGTGGCTATTAAATAGAGGCCCAGACTACAGGATGAGATCAGCAGGTGGGTGTGGTCAGGCCACGGGGGCGTGGCCACCTCTAACGCTCCAGGTGTCTCGCGTGGGCTGCAGACCTGAACTGTTTGGATTGTAACAGTCCTCCGCTGACTGCCGGAGTCAGGGAGTCCGGTGACTGGGCTGTGGTCTAGCATAAGGGCGGGGCTCAGAAGAAGGGGCGGGGCGTGGGCAAAGGTGAGGCCTGAGATGGGCATGCGAGGCGAGCTCAAAAGAGATCTGGGAGGAGGGCGAACTGCGCAGGATGGAAGGGGAGGGAATGGAAGAAAGGTGGAATGGGTGCAGCCTGGAGAGTTGCATAGACGGGCGGGGCTTGGGCGAGGGGCAGGACGGAGGTGTCCCGAGGGCGGTGTGGCCCCTGTGGGACCGGGCCCTGACCCTCTCCTTGGCACAGCCTCCCCGCCGCCTGGCCATGTGGCATCCGCTGGTCCTGCTGCTTCTGCTCCCCTGCGCCCTGGTGCCCGCCTCGTCTGCGGCCCCCATCCACGACGGCGAGGCCCAGGAGAGCTCCTCGGATTTCCTAGGCCTCCAGAGTCTCCTGCAAAGCTTCAGTCGACTTTTCCTGAAAGTAAGTGATGGCGGGAGAGGAGGAGGCAGAAGGAGAGAGATACAGGGCAGCAAAAGATAGGAAGAGAGAAGGTAAGAGGCAAAGAGGACAGATGAGTAGCGAAGGGATGGGGACAGAGACAAAGGGACAGGTGAGACAGGAGTATGGGGCTGAGAACAGAGACAGGACAGATAAGGCTTGGGAAAGAGAGACTTGGGCCAAGACCTGCCGCGTACCCTGGGGAGACGAGGTTCACTAGCTCACTGGCCACCCCTCCCCTCCGGCCCCAGGATGACCTGCTGCGGAGTCTGGACAGCTTCTTCTCCGCCCCCATGGACTTCTGGGGCCTCCCCAGAGACTTCCACAAACAGCAAGACCAAGAGCGTCGGCTGGGGAACAAGACCCTCTCCAGCCACCTCCAGATCGACAAGGTGCCTCGGAGGGGAGGCCTGGCCTGCAGTCTCCCCAGCGGGAGGAGCGCGCGGGGGCAAGATAGATTTGTCCTCATTTCCTTGTCTGTCTGTCCGAATAGGTGACGAACAACAAGACAGGAGAGGTGCTCATCTCTGAGAAGGTGGTGGCCTCCATGGAGCCAGAGGGAAGCCCGGAAGGTGACCAGAAGGTTAGGACATGGAGCACCCCAAGGAACCCCAGGCCTTGACTTTTTCTATCCTTTAGGAGGGAAGAGGAATTGAACCTCCTGCTTTCTCTGGGTGCATCTGCCTGTTTTCACTTTTGTCATCTGTTAAAGGGACAAACCAGCTCCTAGATGAGGTCCACAGCCTCAGAATATATCCTCACAGCCAGGGATATAGCTCAGCAGCACAGTGCCTACCTGGCAAGCACAAGGTCCCAAATTCAAGTCCCAGTGCGCGCGCACATGCGCGCGCGCGCGCACACACACACTCTCTCTCTCTCTCTCTCTCTCTATATATATATATATATATATATACACACACACACACACACACACCCTCAACTGTTGAAAGCACAGAGGGGTTTGTGAGTTCCAAGTGTGTTTCATGGACTAAGATATGCTTTTACTTTCAAGGACTTTGTAAGATTCATCCAAACAAACCTCAAAATATGTTTGTATTCCAAATACATGTTCTTCCCCAGCACTTAAAAAATCTACCCAAAGTCCTTGTTAAACTTCTCCCTTGTAAATTTCAAAAGGTGTGCTTTAACCCTGGACCTTCATACTGAGCTATAGCCCCAACCCTTTTTAATTTTATTTTAAATTTTCAGACGATCTTGCTAAATTCCCCAGGCTGGACTCAAATTTGATTTTTCTGTCTCAGCTTCCCAGAGTGCTGGGATTATAATTGTGTGCCACCACACCCAGCACAAAATGTGTTTTGGGAGGGCCAGATGTGGTGGTGCATGGCTGTAGTTCCAGCACTTGGGAGGCTAAGGCAGGAGAATTGCCATGAGTTCAAGTTCAGGCTGAACTACATAGGGAGACTTTGTCTCAAAAAGCCAAGCATTAGCTGGGCATTGGTGGCACATACCTGTAATCCTAGCATTTGTGAGACTGAGGCAGGAGGATTGCTATGAATTTGAGGCCAGCCTGGGCCACATAGTGAGTTCAAGTTCAGCTTGAACTACACAGTGAGGCTCTGCCCACCCCACCAAAAAAAGCCAGGTGCTGTGGTGCACATTCAGGATGCTAAGCCAGGAGGATTCCCATGAGTTCAAGGCCAGCCTGGGCTACACAGTAAGACCCTGTCTCAAAAAAATAAAAACAAACAAACAATATAAATAAATTTTAAATATATATATATATTTATTTCTGAACCATATGACAGGAATTTCTGACATCAAGATATTTTACCCCTAAATACTTCCACACCATCTCCTAAGAATATTCTCCCTTGTGACCTAAGTGTCATTTTTATGGCCAAGAAAAGTAATGTTATAAAGAAAAGTAATGTTGTTATGAAATTCAGCTCTGTATTACTTTACTAGAGCTGCTGTAACAAAGGGCCACCAATTTGGTGGCTTAAATGATGGAAATTTATTTTCTTACAGTTCTAGAGCTTAAGCTTTCAAGATCAAGGAGTCAAAGGTTGCAGTTTCTTTTTTTGTTTTTCTTTTTTTTATTACTGGGGATGGAACCTATATACTTATTATACGGAGCTATACCCCTAACTCATTTTTTATTTTTTTATTTCGAGAAAAGTCCTCACTAAGTTGCCCAAACTGGGCTGGAATTTGCAATCCTCTTGTCTCAGCTCCCCCTCCCCAGTTGCTGGGGTCCCAGGTGTGTGAACCCCTTGAGAAGGTTCCTTCTAAGAGCTGCAAGGGAGAATCTGTTCTCTGCCTCTCCTTCAGCTTCTGGAGTTTGCTGGCCATCCTTGGCACCCCTTGGTTTGTCGATGACTCTTCCTGATCTCTGCCTGCATCTGCCTGGCATCCTGCCTGTATGTTTCTGTGACCAAATTTTCTGTCTGCATGAGGACACATTAGATTAAGGCCCAAACTAAGGCTTCTTCCTAACTAATTAACTCTCTGCAATAACACAAACAAGGTCACATCCTAAGTTATCCAGCATACAAATTCGGGGAGGGTAACAGTCTCTCCCACAAGGTTTCTCAGGCCTCAGCTTGTTACATGCAGACACTGGGTGGGGTGGGACAAACTAATTTTCATGCCTCCCACTTTGAGTAGCGAGGTCCAGAAGGACATTCAGTCCACCACCAAATTTCCCCACTTCAAGCTGTCCTTGAAAGCTGGTTTCATTTTTGATCCAGGATTTGATCAAAGATCCCACATTGCATTTATGGTCGTGAGTCTTTGGTAAACCCAAGAGCTTTTAATCCCAAAGCCCTTTGTACATTTCAAACTGCCTTCTAAACCTCAGAGTGTTTAATCCTAAAGTGCTTTGTAATCCAACAGGCATTATAAACCCTAAAGTTCTCTGTTTACCTCCCTTTTTGAAACCCCCCCACACTGTATTTTCAATGCCAAAGTATTGTATAAATCTCAGTGTCTTTAATTCTAAAGTGTTTGCAAACCCAGTGCGTTGTAAACCTCAGAGAGCTTTTTAACCCCTAAGCTCCTGTCAGCTGTCCAGTGGGGTGAGCTGAGTGCTGAGTGTGCTATATTGAGTGTGAGTAAATCTCCTCACCCCTCCTCCCCAGGTTCCCAAGAGGGAGAAGGAAGCCCTGGTGCCCACTGGAAAGAGTGTGGGCAACTCCCATCCGGAAGCTCACCACCGAGTGGCCTTCTGGATCATTAAGGTGCCACGGAGGAAGTCCCATCAGGATGCTCAGGAGGATGGTGGCTGGCTAAGTGAGAAGAAACACCGCCTGCAGGCCATCCGCGAGGGGCTCCGAGAAGGCACCCATGAAGGTGTCCTCGAAGGTGGGGCCCAGGACTCCTCCCACTCCAGGCTGCCCACCCGCAAGACCCACTTCCTGTATATCCTCAGGCCCTCCCAGCAGCTGTAGAGGTGGGGCTGGGGAACCCTGCACACACCCGCCATCCCACCCCCTAGCACCATATGGAAATAAAAGAGTTCTAACACCTAGCAAACTCCCCAAGTTTGGTTTTCTCATTCAAACAGGGGGTTTAGCTCCTGACTGAGCCACTCAGTCCCCGGGCCTGTCACCTCTAGCCCTGTCTGCCCTCTCAGCCCCAACTCTTTCACCCCAATCCTGATCACCTGCTAGGCCCCTGTATTAGTTTCCTGTGGATATCATAACAAGTGACCACTGATTTAGTGGCCCCAAAGCAACCCAAATGTCCTTTTTTTTTTTTGAGACTGGGCCTTGCTGTGTAATTCAGGCTGGCTTTGAACTCACTATGTAGCCTAGGCTGGCCTCAAATTCACAGTGATCCTCCTGCCAGGAGATATCAGCCCTGGCCATGGCTGGCTTGAAACTCAAACCAATTCCAGATGACTCTGCTCTGGAGCCACTCCTGATGTCCCCTCTGGTGTTACTTGGAAGTTTCTCAGGTCTGAGAAAATATACGAAGCTGCGCGTGCATGGCCCACTAGAGCTGCTCTTGCTTCCAATCCTCAGGTCACTTGAGGGGTCTCCTTCCCACCTGCTGCCCGCCCCTTTTCCTCAGCCCAGGTCCTAGTCAAGCTTGCTGCAGTGGTTCTGTAAACCTACTTGCTATCTGTACCTCAGGCAGTGTGAGCAGAGCAGGGCACATTAAAAAGAGCTGTAAACACTGTGAGCTGCTAACCCAGAAGAGTTCCAGAGACCAGCAGCAGCCCATGAAGATCTAAGTAAGCTGATGGCAGAGAACATCAGAGACTGACAGTGTCCACCAACTGGCCAATGACAAGCAGCATTGACCAACCGCAGTGATGGGCATTGACTGACAGTGTTTGGCAGAGACCAGCGGAGAATCACAGAGAGGCAGCAAGAGACACTGGGAGAGCTCCAGAAAGCTGCCAAAGGGGACTACAAGTCTCCACTGCAGAAGGGCTGATGGGGTGGCCAGAAGCTGCCAAGAAGTGTGACTCTGGAGTTGGAGCTACAGGCAGTCAAAGCCCAGAGCTGCTGATGGAGCTGCACTTTGCTGGGTCGTTTTGCCATCCAAACTGAGTGACAGAGCCCTTAGCTGATG
>RJWM01034853.1:0-19385 GCA_004363535.1 Dasyprocta punctata | reverse complement strand
AAATAAGATACTTCCATGACAAAGAACCACTGAAGAACTTTATGCACACCAAGCCAACACTTCAAACAGTACTGAAAGACACTCTAGAAAGAGACAAAGATAGCTACAATCTTAAGAACAACAACAAAATTAAACCACTAAGCAGGGCAAATAATAAAACACAAAATGTAGAAAACCAACAACAAAAATATATCATGACGGCGCTGAATCAGTACATATCGGTTATATAAATTTTGTAAATGGTCTCAACTCACCAATAAAAAGAAACAGACTAGTAGAGTGGGTTAAGAAACGAAATCCAACAATACGCTATGAACAAAAAACACATTTCACTCAAAAGGAAATTCACAGACTAAAAATGAAAGGCTGGAAAATAATACTCCATGCAGCAGACACCCAGAAAAATGGAGGGGTAGCTATAATGCTTGCAGACAATGTGAACCTCAAATGGAAAATGATCAAAAGAGATAAAGAAGGTCACTACATACTTGTTAGGGGAAAACTTCAAGAGGAAGAGATTACAATCATAAATATATATGCACTGAATATGGGAGCACCCAACTGTGCTAGACAATTCTTAACAGACATGAAAAACCAAATAAACAATAATACAGTTATAACAGGGGGCCTTAACACCCCACTGTCACAGAGAGACAGATCAACCAAACAAAAAACCAGCAAAGAAATAGCAGAACTGAATCAAACTTAAGAAAAAATGAAACTAGAAGATGTGTGCCGAGTATTCCACCCATCAAAATCATAATACACATTCTTCTGAGCTGCACATGGGTCATTCTCTAAAACAGATCGTGTATTGGTCCACAAAACATGCTTAAGTAAATGCAAGGGAAATTTAAAAATTCCATGCATATTATCAGATCATAGCACAACAAAATAGGAAATGAATGACAAAAAGAACTACAAAAACCCCATAAACACATGGAAATTAAACAATACCCTCCTAAATAACCAATGGGTCACAGAAGAAATTATACAATATTTACGATTGAATGAAAAGGCAAATACCAGTGGGACATAATGACAGCAGTTCTCAGATGGAAATTTATAGCACTAAACTCCCACATCAGAAAAATGGAAAGAACACACATAAAAAACCTAATGCTTCACCTAAAACTTCTAGAAAAAGAAGAGCAAATCAAGTCCAAAGACCAAAGAAGGGAGGAAATTATTAAGATTAGAGCTGAAATTAATGCAATTGAAACTTGGAAGACAATACAAAGAATTAATGAATTGAAGAGTTGGTCCTTTCAAACAGTAAATAAAATTGAAAGACACCAAGCCAACCTTATAAAAAAGAGGAAAGAAAAAACTCAGATTCATGCAATAAGAAATGAAAAGGGTGAAATCAATACTGACTGTGTGGAAATACAGAAAATCATCACCTACTTTGAAAACTTTTACTCACATAGATTCGATAACACAGAAGAAATGGACAGATTCCTAGAAACCTATGAATTATCAAAGCTCAGTCAAGAAGATGTGAAACTGCTGAATAACCCAATTTCAGCTAATGAAATTGAAAATGTAATTAGGACCCTACCAACAAAGAAAAGCCCGGGCACTGATGGATTCACTGCTGAATTCTACAAGAAATTTAGAGAAAACTTAATGCCAACACTCCTCAAACTCTTCAATGAAATTGAAAGGGAACCAAGTCTCCTTAACTCATTCCTGGAAAAAGTATTACCCTAATACCAAAATCAGACAAAGACCCAACCAAAAAAGAAAATTACAAACCAATCTTCCTAATGCAGATAGATGCAAAATCCTCAATAAACTACTGGCAAATAGAATACAGCAAGTTATCAGAAAGATTATACACCACAATCAAGTGGGATTCATCCCAGGAATGCAGGGATGGTTTAACATACACAAATCAGTAAATGTAATACAGCATATCAACAGGGCCAAGGACAAGAACCACATGATTATCTCAATAGATGCAGAAAAAGTTTTTGACAAAATCCAACACCCATTCATGATAAAAAAAATAAACCCTACAGAAAATCGGAATAGATGGTCTCTACCTCAACCTGATAAAAGCCATATATCATAAACCAACAGACAACATCTTACTAAATGGACAAGAACTGAAAATTTTCATCCTAAAATCAGGAACAAGACAAGGATGTCCATTATCACCACTCCTATTCAATATAGTGCTGGAAATATTAGCCAGAGCAATTAGACAAGAGAAAGAAATAAAGGGTATAAGGGTAGGTAAGGAAGAAATAAAATTATCATTATTTGCAGATGATATGATACTCTACATAGAAGACCCCAAAAAATCCATTAAAAGACTTCTAGAAGTAATAACCAAATTCAGTAATGTAGCTGAATATAAGGTCAACACTCAAAAATCAATAACATTCCTGCCTACAAATAACAAAGTCACTGAGAGAGAAATAAGGGAAACCACACCCTTCACTACAGCATCCAAGAAAATGAAATACTTAGGGATCAATCTAACAAAGGAAGTAAAAGATCTATACAGTGAAAATTAAATTACTCTAAAGAAGGAAATCAAGAAGATTTCAGAAAATGGAAAGATATTCCCTGTTCATGGATAGGAAGAACAAACATCGTGAAAATGGCCATTCTCCCAAAATTATTATACAGATTCAATGCAATCCCAATTGAAATACCAGTTGCCTACTCACAGACCTAGAGAAAGCATTCCTGAAATTCATCTGGAACTAGAAAAGACCTAGAATAGCAAAGGCAATTCTGGGCCACAAAGATAGGAGAGGAGGCATCACAATCCCCGACTTGAAACTATACTACAAATCTACTGTGATAATCAGCACTGGGGAGGCTGAGGTAGGCGGAGCGTTGTGAGTTTGAGGCTGGCCTGGGCTACAACGCGAGCGCAAGGCCGGCCTGAGGTACATAGTGCGACCCTGCTTCAAAAAAAACCAGGGCCGGGAGTTTGGCTCAGCAGCTTAAGTGCCTGTCTGGCAGGTGCGAGGCTGTGAGTTCAATCCCTGGTGCCGCAAAAAAAAAAAAAAAAGAAAGAAATCTACTGTGATAAAATCAGCATTGTACTGAATCAAAACAGATGTGAAGATCATTGGAATTCATTGGAAGATACAGCCACAATTTCAAACACATTTAGCCACCTCATCTTTGACAAAGGGACCAAACAAGTACATTGGAAGAAAGATAGCCTCTTTAACAAATGGTGCTGGAAAAATTGGTTTTCTAGGTGCCATAAACTAAAACTAGACCCATGTCTGTCACCATGCACTAAAATAAAGTAAAAATGGATCAAAGTTCTGAATACTAAAGCAGAGACATTAAACTTACTAGAAGACAGAGTAGGTAAAAATCTTGATGATATAGGAGTAGGCAGAGAGTTCATGAACAAAAATCAGATTGCACGGGAAACACTTCCCAGAATCAACAACTGGGATCGCATTTTACTAAAAAGTTTGCATATCAAAGGAAATCTCTAACAGAGTGAAAAGAAAACCAACAAACTGGGAAAATAACTTAGCCAATGATCCATCAGAAAAAGGACTTCGGTCTAAAACATGTAAGGAATGTAATTAAATCATGCCCCTAGAATTCAAGGACCCAATCCAAAAATGGGTATCTGAGATGAATACACACTTCTCAGAGAAAGAAATGCACATGGCAAATAAATATATGAAAAAATGTTCACCATCAATGTTCATTCAGGAAATGCAAATTAAAACAACACTGAGATTCCATCTCACTCCAGAAAGAATGGCCAAGATAAAAAAATCAAGCAACAACAAATGCTGGAGGGGTTGTGGGGAAAAATGAACTCTTTTCCACTGTTGGTGGGAGTTCAGAGTGGTGCAACCACTGTGGAAATCAGTGTGGAGACTCCTCAAGAAGCTAGGATTAGAGATCCCATTCAACCTAGCTATCCCACTTCTGAGCATTTTCCCAGAATTGAAAACATCATACCACAGTGGTATCTGTGCACCCGTGTTTATAACAACCCAATTTGTAATAGCCAGAACTTGGAAACAACCCAAGTGCCCATCAATCAAGGAATGGATAAAAAAGACGTGGTATTTTTTTACAATGGAGTACTACTCAGCTATCAAGAAAGATTGCTTTGAGACTTTTATACGTAAATGGACATGACTTGAGACCATACTCATAAGTGAGATAAATCAAACCAACATGTGTAAATGCCATTTTGTTTCCCTAGTGTAAGAAACTGAAAAAGTATATATGATCTCAAATGTACAATAAATAGTATGTAAGGGTAAAAACCTGCTCAAAGAGCAAAAGTAATTGGGAAGGGAAAAGGGGGAGGGAGGGAAGGGAAAAGGAAAAGGAAAAGATAAAAATCTGTATATATGTATATGTCAGATAACTAAAACGAACATACTGCTGAATGTATTAGTTATTGAGAAAGAACGGTTAATGCTCATATGATTAGATCAATTTTACATGTCTATATCTGTTAATGTAATCAACCACTTTGAAGGTTAATGATACACAATATTGCAACCATTGTCGTTTCTATCATCCTGTTTTGTAAGCCTATAATGTTACTGTTGTGCATTTGCTCTAGTCATTTGTTTGTCTCTTTTGCTTTTTGCTTTTCTTGTGTCTTTTTTTCTCTTAAATAAAAATAAATAAATAAAAACTATGAGGTAAGACAGCTTCAAGGTGCAAAAAAATGGGAAAGCATAAAGGTAGGCATGAAGGTGCCAATACTATGGTGAACAAATAAGATTACGACCATAACTGCTCAGATAATATTGATTAAGTCAGGATCAAATGGGGAAGCAAGTCACAAGGCGAAAGGGCATGAAACAGAACAGGGGCTTTTCTGCAAAGGGTTGGATAAGTGATTCTTCCTGGTTGTCTCAAGGTGATTGGTACCTATTCATAATATCAATCACTGTTGTTTATCCTAAGAAGTATATGGGTGCATTCCTTCCATCTTTTGTCATGAGGCCTGGCCCTCAGTGGGGATGCCTGTCAACCCTACAGTTGCAAGGTACCTTGTTTTCTGCACTGGTTCCATACAGAACCTAGCACTATCTGACTGCCTATAATATGTCTAACTAGCTTACTTGCCTATAACACTCCCCACTCTGAAGAAGTACCCTGAACTGCCATGAGGGAGCAAAAGACAATGACTGATCTGGTTTCTTGAGGCTGAAGGGGGTCATAGTTGTTGATCAACAGTCAAAGCTACTCCACAAAGGGTCCATCTAAAGACCCTTGATAGATGCCAGACATTCTTATCTTGGGCAGATGTATAGCTTCAAATCTGGAGGAGACAAAGCCAAAGAAATAATTAAATTGGCATAGGTCAAATAATAGGATCAACAGGATAATTATGAATAGTGTCAACAAAGATTTCCACCAGGAAGAACTAGCAATAGCTTTTCATAAAGAGGATAAGGATACGGTCCAGGGAATTTCAGAGTCTGATGTGTCATTGATTTGCTATCTAATATCTTGAACAACTATTGAGATATTAGCAAAAGGATCAGAAACATACAATATTTAGTTTTTACAATTGCACAGTACCCCCTCCCCCATACTGCTGTTAGAATGTCTAATGACATCCAATTTTGGCAGATAGCCTGTCTCATTAATTTTACTTTTTTAGTTAGGAGAGGAGTTTAGTAGTGTCATTTAAGGCCCACTGCAAATAGTTAAGGCCTCAATGTGTGTCATATAGCCTGCTCTCTGGACAATGTCAATATGGTGGATCCCAGTAAAAGGAAACTTAAAGGAATCTAGTGTATTTGCTATTGGTTTTGTCTGTATGATTACTCGAGGTTTGGCAACCTCTAGGCAAGAATAAACAAATTTTCCAAGAAATTAGAGCATATATAATTAAAACATGAGCATTAAAATGGACAGTAAAGTCTGGAAACTATTCTTAAGGGACTGGAATAGCAACTATAACCCATTGACTTTTAGACTCCTTTACTGACAGAGTCTGATATTTTGTCATAAATCCCTCTGATTTTAGTTGTAATTGTCTCCAAAATTTCGATGATTTATGAGAACAAGATTGTAACAATTAACACATTTCTGACCAATGAAAAACTCTCAAGTTATTGTACATAGACAACATTATGTATTGTGCTTGTAAAACCAGTCTAAGCATCATTTAATTAGATGGCAACCTGGGTATAAATATTACAGTATTTATACAAGATAAAATCTCTCCCTAGGGTGGGAGCTGGGCTTTTAGGCATAAATAAATGGAATGAGTGAAGAGAAAAATTTATCCCAGTTACAGTTTAAGTGAGGTTTTTTTTTTTTTCCGGTGATTTTATTGAGATGAAGAAAGTTCAGAGTTGGAGAAGGATAAAGAGACATGTGCCAACATTCAGCAATAGGCTAGTTTCTTTTGTCTCTATAGTCATGATTACCCAGGGCTCCTCCTTGGAGATAACAGTTCAGCCAGAGGGAGGAGGCAGCAGGTATGCTGGTTGCCCTTCAGTCTTGCTAGATGAGCTGGGAACATGAGTCTTAGCTTTGGGGCCTCCTCCTTTGAGTGACCTTCCAGTGACCACATTTGCAGTCAGGGTACAGTATGGGAGTCTCTTAATGCAGTCCCTCTTAAGATGGCCTGGCTATCCACGTAGTAGCAGCTGAGGCTAGTCATTGAGCACTTCTTGGAGCCCTGAGAATCAGACTTAGGGTCTGATTTTTTTTTCTTAGACCACACCAAAAGCAGCTGCTTTTTGATCTCTGTTTTTCTTTCTTGGCTTTCTCCCTGTCTCAATTATAGAATACTAAGGAGGCAACTTTTACTAAAGTGTCAAGTGATCTATCTAGAGGAAAAGCTATCTTTTGTAAACTTTTCTTAATATCTAGGGTTGCCTGGCTAATAATCATGTCTTTAAGTATAATCTATCCTTTTATTGAATCAGAAGCCATGGACATATGTTTTACTGGTTCCTCTCATTAATGACCTAAGAAGGCAGAGAACTTTTTACCTTTCTCCTGATAAATAGTTGACAATTCAAAATAATTAGAGGGCTTGGTTTTTGTCCTTTTAATACCTTCAAGAATACACTTGAAAATGTCTCCTGCTCTAATCTCCTATCTGGCTCTTAGGCCAGATAGGGTCTTGGGTGGGGACTACTTGGGCTCCAATGGAAACTGGTGGTTCCCCTGTCTACCTTATGACCATTTAAAATTAAAAATACAATATTCATCCCCAAATGTAATAGCAGCTTGCAATGCTGCTTGTCTCTCACTAGAAGGCAATATTTAATTTAAAATTAATATTACATCTTTCCAGTCTAGCTTATGGGTCTGAGTAGATCCTCTAAAGACTTCAATGTACTTATCAGGGTCACCTGAAAAATTTCTAGATCTAGCTTGATCTGCTTTAGATCACTGAGAGAAAGAGATATATGAACATTGGTAGTCTCATGTGGATAATAATTATACTTTGAGCACAAATAAGAATTATTTCTTAATGTAAAGAAAGTTTGAATGTAAGGCAATTCTGACCATTCTTCTTCTTTTTATACTATGATTTCAGTTGTAAAATAGCATCATAATTAATATTTCCCTTTGCATTCCATTTTGGCTCTAGAGGGTAGGCAGGCCATACATGTGTGCAGTAAAATATCAAATGACTCTTTTTTAAGCACAAGTTATAAATGGTCTCAACTGTGACAGTAATGTTTAAAGAAGGAAGTATAACTTTGTAAAAACTGTTGCTTTTGTTCTTTGAAAGCCATGTACCAAAAAGTGAGTTGGAAGTAGTTGGAGTGCTTCTCAGGCTCTCAATCACCTCTAGAGATAGATAGAAGCAAAATTGATTTGAGGAATTCAGCCCTGGGCCACAGGGCAAAGAAATCTCCAAGACACTTTTGTTATCCATCTAATCACCTAGGCAACCTTTCCCAGTAGCAAGACAAGGATATGGCTTTTTTAAATCTTTATATTTTTGAAGTTCTCAAGTTAAACTTATATTTATCATCTGGCAATCACATTGTACATGTTAGTAAAAGCACATTTATTAGTCTTTTGTGTGCAATAAAAAAGAAAAAGGGAAACTAAAATCTCTTCTTACTCTTAGCATATGTAAGACACAAATGTAAGTCATTCCCCTGCTAGCCACTGTGAAAGCAAACAGTTTTTGCATGTTGCCTCAGCTTGATGCTTGGAGGGAGGGGCAGAATGTGCACAAAGTGGTTTTAAGGGCAAATGCAAAGTTCAGGGGCAATTTACATTTTACTAGCAGAAAGAGATAAGTATCATAACTAAGTGAAGATTTTTCTGTAGTCAGGAGTCAGTTCCCACTGAGAAATTTTTGGGTATCTGACAGAAAGCAGCATTGGCCATGATGCCTCAGTTGCTCTCAGTTTCTATTGGCCTGCACAGAGATCTGTCTCCAGAAAGGAATTTAGCTGTCTGTCTGATCAACATTCCATTGGCCATTGACTTCAATGGGGAGTCATCAAACACTGCTGGAGAAATCTGTCCTCTGTTTTAAGAGTGGCAGCTGCCCTAACATCATTTAACTAGTTGTCAGAGTAATCAGTGTTTGTCATAGTTCTATAAGGGATAGGTAAAAGCCTGAGCAAAATCATTAACTAGCACTTTATAAGTTTACAATGAAGATTTCAAAGTCTAAAACCTATCATCAAAGTACTTTCTGCTATACACTTACATGATAATTAAACTTAGGAGAGGAAGAGAAAAGGTTGGAGATCCTCTCTTAGTCTTAATGTGTTTTGGTTTCAAAAGTGTGGTGTTTTGGAAATGACTCCTTCTGGTTTTACTCAAAAGCTTGTTCTTATCACTGTGTCTCAGGTTCAGTCTCCTGAGGGACACTTGCCCAGAGCACTAAGCTGGGATATGGCTTTTATATGTGCTCTTCTGGACAGGTAGAATTTCAGTGTTTCATCTGACCCACAGATGGGGTATGTGTCCTTTATCTAGGATGACTACTCTGTCTTTGGTGTTAGCAAAACATTTTCTACATGCTTAACTTAGTTGTTGAATAAGAGGAAAAGGTTGGAGGAGTTTAGAGTTCTTTTCTCTCTAATCTTACATGCCTCCAAAAAAGTAGAGTACAAAATGGCAGGAAAAGATTAGAAGACCAGAGAAAGGAAGTCTTCTCTTCTCATGCTCATGATGAGTTATAGAGACAATTTGTCCCTGAGTCATCATTCTCAGCCTAGAAAAGTGAGAATAGAGAATCTCAAGAGCTAAGATTGTCTCCTCATCAGTAGAAAATTAGACCAGAAAGGAAACTAAAACAAAACAGACTTGACATTTCCTCTGGAGTATACAGGAGGATCAGAGCCTTTCTGCCTCAGTGAAACCTTTCCTCCAAGTCTTAAAACAGTCCCTGACATCATATCTTTTAATTGGTGGAAGGGATCCTGTGTTTTACTACATAAGCATGTATATTTTCTAACTATGAGCAAGGTTTCATTTAAAAAGACCCATTTTACAGAAGTTTATATTAAATCCACTAGGGGGCACTTTAATGTTAACTCTTTCTGGCACTGTTGTCTAAAATCAAGCAAGAAGTACCACCAGGAAATTCAGCAACTAGTTCAAACTAAGCATATACAAGAAGAGGTATAAAAATGTCCCATTAAAGTATTGTAACCTTATAACCTACCCATGCTTTTAAATTAAATTTATCATCATTTTAACAAAACTATTTATGTGACAAATCATTAGCAATTATGAGAAATGGTCAAAGATATAACAAAATTTAAAGCATAAAAATTTGTTATCTAAATGAATTCCAATCCAGAATCTCTGAAACAAAGTTGAACTCTTACCTCCACCCAATGATCTTGGTGGAAGTCCTCTAAATGATATAGGGATAAGAAATTTCCAACCTGCTAGATGTCTGGTAGAGTTTGAGCTCTTTAAAATTGAAGAATGAATTTTAGGAACAACAGAGTTATGAGCAAAATATATCTATTTAAGAAATAAAGCTTCTGTACGAGAGAAAGAAAGAAAGAGACGGGATTCCAAGTTAGTTGCCCACTGACAATAATGCTAAACACTGCTCATTCAAGAGATGCACCAGAGTGATCTACATAAAAATCTTATTAGAAGTAACCCTGGTAGAAGATTAGTTTTCCCACAGATTTATCTACTTTCACTTTGCATGCCTAGAAGCTTAGACTTTTTCTTGGTCTAATAAATTTTCTTCAAAATTTATCCTTTTTTGTTAAAATGTTATACAGCTACAGGTTTTAACCTACCACCTCTTTGTCTTATTCAGTGATGATTATTCTCATAAATATATGTGAAGTAAGTTTGTTATTTTGCTTCTTTTTTTTTTTTTTGAGACAGTGTCTTACTCAGTTTCCCAGGCTGCCTCAAACTTGAAACCCTCCATAGGGCAACAGGTGTACACTGCTGCTTCAATTTGGTGCAAAATTCAATAAATTTCTATTCATTTTTTGCTTGTGAATCTGCCTTTTGTCAGCCTAATTTTGAGAGTACCAACTGAATAATCTCAGATATGTAAAGGAAAATTTTTTTTCCCCTTTCACTACCCAACCTTTAAGGGTTGCTGTAAGATATTAAATAATAAATGCCAGAAATTTAGACAATGATTCTCAATAATAGTTGATCATTTTAATCACTTCCTGATCTTTCTAAATCTGCTGATGTACTGAACATGGTCTTGAACCAACTAAATCAGAATATTTTACACAAATGTCCTTTGGATACACTAACATAGCCAGAGCAGAAAGTCATTCTCAAGCACTAAGTAAATTCTCCACTAATGGTATTCTATTGTTATCATTATTATTACAACTAATACCAACTATCTATATTAAAATCAGAAATATTTAATAATATTTGCTTCTGAACTCACTACAGGTAAAACGAGGGTCTTTTTGCAATCCCTACATAATTCTATTCTCCTGCTCTTTAGTTGACCAAAGGCAAACAGTATCACAAAGTTACTGAATGTGCTTTCTGTTCAGTCTTCCATAACACTAGAATTAATGTATGGACACGAAGAATCTTATTGAAAAATCACCAAAAAACTACCACATTATGTATATCATTTCCTGGAAAGTTTCGTCTGCCACAGTATTGTTTTACATTTTTCTGTGATGTACATGCAACTACTTCAAATGATAAATGTTATGTACTATTTCTTGAGGAAAGAACTTCATTTTATGTTTTTTAATTTATTATAATACTGCTAAGAAATTTTTTGTGCATCTCTACTCTTCTATATAAGATATCTTTAGGAGAGATAGTGTTTGAATTATAAAAACTTATATATGCTAGTTTTATTTACATTACTGGGGATTGAATCCAAGGCCATCTCATTGAGCTATACCCTTCACCTTTTATATTTTGCAACTGGGTTTTTATTTTATTTTATATTTTATTTTATATAGAATAAAACCAAACAAAATGAAACAGAATAAAGCCATTCAAAACAAAATAGGAAAGTGATACAGGATATCAAAAAAGAATAATAAGAAATCCACAATGGTTACCATAATATCTTTTGTTGTCTTCAAAATTGCTGCCCATACCATCAGACATAATAAAATCAAAGCAGAACACTGAAGAAAACAAAACAATAAAATGGAACAAAACAAAACAGTGAGAGCAATATAGGATTTCAAAAATAAGACAGAGGGAAATCCCCCATAGTTGCTATATTGCATATAGTTATCCTCTAAATAGATGCTCAGACTACCAGCTTTAGGCCTGCAAAGTCAATCAAACAATACAAGAATTAAGTTGTTTTTTGTACCTCAGTTGCTATCAACTCAGTCTGTGATCCTCCGAGTCAGCTGAATACTTATGAGTGGGGAGGGTTCTTCCCGTCTACCAGCCCACATGCCAACTGATTCACAAGAAGGGCAGATTGGCCTCTTGTTTATCTTCCTAGCCCTGCATGGCCACTTCTGGCTCACAGGAGGGGCAATCTGGCTTCTTATTTCTCTTCCTCATCCCACATAGCAGCTGCTTTCAGCCAGTTTTTGATAAATCACTAATTTGCCTATCTGGGTTTGAATTTGTGATCCTTTTTGCATCAGCCTCCTAGAGTGCTGAAATTACAGACAGGCACTAGCACTCCCGGTTATATTTTACTTTTAATTCTCTACAGTTGCCTTCTGAGCAGAAAAATCTGACACAACCTTATTGGTAAGGCAGAGAATCAAAAATATCCTTGAGGTCTATAAAGTAATAGGGCTTCCATAATGTGTTTATGTGGACATTCCCATCTTGTATAGAGAATATAGCAATATATACATTACTCATAGACAATTTTTATGATTGACAATATTTATGGGTATGTCCAGCACCTAATAAATGTTTTACAGTTACTAAATATTTTCTCTTTCTTTTTACCTTTCTTTCTTTCTTTCTTTCTTCCTTCCTTCCTTCCTTCCTTTCCTTCTTTCTTTTTTTAATTTTAGGAAGTACCAGGGAATGAAATCAAGAAGTGCTGAGCCACATTCCCAGACTCATTTAAATTTATCATGAACCAGAGTCTCACTAAGTTACCAGGCTGGCCTCAATCTTCTGATCCACCTGCTTCAGCATCCAAAGTAGCTTGGATTTTAGGGATGTGCCACAATGCCATATGTCACATCTTTTATGTAAAAAATTGAACCATTGCTTTTAAATATGAGATCTCACTATGTTGCCCAAACTGGCCTTGAACTCCTAGGCTAAACTAGTCTTCCCACCTCAGCCTCCCAAGTAACTAACCCTCTGTGAGCATATCAGCAGGCCTGGCCTGAATCAGTATTGAAAATGCAGATATATTTATGCAATGTAATCCTAAAAATGCTTTAATGATCTTTCATTCTTTTAGGTAGCAGAGAAGACACCATATTCCAGGGAACTTCACAAAATGATTGGAAATCCTGAAATGTGATCATGCAACAAGATTCACTTCCTTCTCATTCTCATTGTCTCTTCTAAAAATATTACCATAACTTTTAAAACAAGTTCTATGACTTATATTTAATGACAAATGATGGTTCTATGGAAAGCGTGTGTCACAGAAATGCCCAAGCACCATTCTGTGTTTTGTCTCGTTCTACGTGTAGAGTCAGAAGAAATGAAAGCCCCGATGGTAACCCCCAGTGTGCAATCCACACTGCCTGCTCTGTCTCTGTGAACCAGAAGGATCTGTCTAGTATTTAATACACACTGTACTTATACCCTGCTCTGTACCAAGCAATGTATAGATTCTGTGGGGTTCTAAAACAGATGAATATCAATTATTCCCCTCCAGGCATTAACTAGCTACCTCTGTGAAGACAAAAATAAAATCATTTGAATTGAGGCGTAGCTCAGTGGTAGCACGTTTTTCTAGCATGCATGTGAACCTTTATCCAATTACCAGTACCATTAATAATAATAATAATAATTCTTAAATGGTGTCTGAGGAATTCAGGAAACAACTTCAGATAACAGCATATTTTAGTTGACAGATATGATATCTAATATACCTTGTTAACATAATAATAATAACGACAGGAAGCCAGGCGTGGTGGTGCATGCCTTTAATCCCAGCACTTGGGAGGCTGAAGTAGGTGGAGCGTTGTGAGTTCGAGGTCCGCCTGGGCTACAACGTGAGCACAAGGCCGGCCTGAGCTACATAGTGCGACCCTGCCTCAAAAAACTAAGGCTGGGAGTTTGGCTCAGTGGCTTAAGCGCCTGTCTGGCAGGCGTGAGGCTGTGAGTTCGATCTCCGGTGCCACAAAAAATAATAATAATGATGATGACAGGATCTAAGACTTATTTTTCCCTACTCTATAAATCACCCACAGATTGAGCCCCATTTCTGAAATATGAATTTTAATTCTTAATGTAGTTGTATAAACTGAAGTCAATTCAGCTGACAACCTTGAGGCTCAGAAATAATAGGAACTTTCCCAGTGTCATACAGATAACATAGAACATAGAAAATTAAAATTCAGTCATTGGTCTTTGAGGCCCAGACACAGAACTTGTTCACCATTTCCTACACTTCAGAAGGTTTGAGCAGAAATCCACAGGTCTGTTCTAAACCTCCTCACATATGCCTTTAGCAGTTTTCTGTTTCACAGCTAAGAATGGAACACAATGCTATGATTTATGTCCCTCAGAGGTGGAAAGGGAATAAATCACAGGACCGAAGGCAGCAGTGGACATCAGAGGCAGAATCAGGAAACAAATGTGAGAGGCAGATCTATCCTGAATTCTTATGCTGACAAGTTCTATAAGTCCTGTCTGTAATCTCAGCTACTCTTCCTATAACTGATGTGGGAAAGGTACTCAGTGCTGTTCTCTGTAGTCCAAAAGTCCAAAGGAAAGAACACAGTGATTGGAGGGGCTCTGCCTTAGAGTGACAAGGAAATGTCACCTTGGGTTGAGAGGAAAGAATTCTGTGCAGATGCCCTGTGGATGAGATCTCACTGTCTAGATTCAAAGATGACTTCACAAATCCTGGTGCAGTGATGCATACCTGTAATCCCAACTACTTGAGAGGCTAAGCAGGATTGTTAGTTTGAGGTCAGCATGAGTTACTTAGGAAGAGCCTGTCTAAAAAGAGCTAGGGATGTAGCTCACTTGCCTAGCATATAAAAGTCTTGAGTTAAATCCACAGTACTAAGATAGAACAAAAGGAAGGAAAGAAGGAAAGAAGTAAGGGAGGAAGGAAGGAAGGAGGGAGGGAGGGAGGGAGGGAAGGAGGAAGGAAGGAAGGAAGGAAGGAAGGAAGGAAGGAAGGAAGGAAGGAAGGAGAGAAAGAAGAAAGAGGATAACAGGAAATCAACAATGGTTCCCTACCTTACAGACAATACAATATGTGATTATGCAGACTAATGATAATAAGCTTCTTGATAAAGCATGGCTCAGACCAGCGCTTGGAAGCTCTAGATAAAAGTTTTGGAGGGACAGTTCAGAGCGATCTATTTCCTACTCTGGTGTAAGCATTGTTCACAGAAGCTAGAATTAGTGTTAGGGGAGAGCTAAGCAGTATATGAGTTTCCACACCTTCCCCATAACTAAGAACATAAACTTCATAGGCATTGGAGCTAAAATTTTGCATGTTGGTTTTCTCCCATCTGGCTATACTTCTGAGTTTTTGGCCCTGGTGATGATGAAACAATGCTCTCCCAGTCCCTCCTGCACCCAGCATCTCCCCTAGCACTTACGGGGTCATGGTGCATCTCCGCTGGGGCATGACAAAGAGGACTGATCTACTGCCCCTTCTCTGCTTGGAGTGAGGATAACTTAGGCTCCATCTTCAGGACAGGAAAAAAGACAAGAGTCAGACATGAACATCCTGATGCAGATGAAAAACCAGGGAAGAATAGACAGGTATGGAGCTGCTAAACTGGAATGGGCAAACTGTAGAGCTTGGAGATCAAGTCAGCAGTTTATAATTTTCTGATACTGGTGATTTGAAGCAGAGTTCATAATTAGCCCAATCCATCCATAGAATCTCAATCCCTATGGATTTGATGTTTTTTTAAGAGAAAAAAGACACAGAAGACTCTGGGGTACTCTGCCTAGATCCCTGGGACCGGGAGGCCTTGGTCAACCACCCAGTTAAGGCGGAAGCTCCACCCATATGCCACGGGAGGCCGCCCTCCCTTGGGGCATGCAGGACCCAGCTCAACCAGGTCCGGTGATTCAGCGTGATCCAAGAATCAGTGCGAGCCTCAGGGGAATGCCAGGCCAGCCTTGCAGGACACAGGGCCACATAGGTTCAAGAAGAAAATGACAAAATGAAAGACCAAGAGGCAGTCTCTGTCCCCCAGTCCACAAAGAACAAACTCAAGAGACACTGAAATGGAAGACAGTGGGAGTCACACAAATGGACTTTCTGAAATGATAGAAAATGCAATAAAGAAGCAGCTCACTGAAGCTATAGAGACATTCAAATCAGAAATATTCTCTCAGCTAAAAAATGAAATGAGAAGCATTATTAAAGAAATCTGTGTATCTAAAGAACAAGATAAAAAATAGAACAACTTAAGAAAATGATTGAAACTTTGAATGAACAATATAAGACACAAACAGTGCATGAAACAGATGCAAAGGGAAATGCAGGAAATGAAAAACTCCATGGAAAGTTTGAAAAATCGCTTAAATGAAGCTGAAGATAGAATCTCAGATCTTGAAGGCAGCATGGGAGATCATGACCATGAAAGAAAAGATCTCCTAAAAATAGTAAGGAACCAAGAAAGAACAATTCAATAGCTGCAAGATGATGCCAAGAAAAATAACATCAGATTAATAGGCATAAAGGGAAAAGCAGGGGTCAATACTAATGACCTGCGAAGAATATTCACAGAAATAATAGCAGAAAACTTTCCAAACATGGGAAGAGAATCTGAAACACAGGTAACTGAGGCAAACAGAACCCCAATTAACCACAACCAAAATAAATCCTCACCCAGACATATAACAATAAGGGTATCAGAAATCCAGCACAAGAACGAAATACTAAAAGCTGTCAGAGAAAAGAAACAGATCAACTATGAAGGAATCAGGGCAGATTTCTCTACACAAACCTTTAAGTCAAGAAGAGCTTGGAGTGAAGTATTTCAAATCCTGAAAGAAAAAATTTTCAAACCAGATTGATGTACCCTGCAAAACTATCCTTAAAAATTGATGGAGAAATAAGATACTTTCATGACAAAGAACAACTGAACGAATTTATGGCCACCAAACTAACACGACAGAGAGTACTGAAAGACACTCTACAAAGAGACAAAGATAGTCACAATCTTAAGAACAACAACAAAAGGAAACCACTAAGAAGGGCAAGTAATTAAACAGAAAATGAAGAAAACCAACAACAGAAAGATATCATGACAGGGATGAGCCAGTACATATCAGTTATATCAATCAATGTAAATGGTCTCAACTCACCAAGAAAAAGAAACAGACTAGCAGAGTGGGTTAAGAAACAAAATCCAACAATATGCTGTGTACAAGAAACACATTTCACTCACAAGGAAATTCACAGACTAAAAATCAAAGGCTAGAAAACAATACTCCATGCAACTGGAACCCAGAAAAAAGCAGGGGTAGCTATTATGTTTGCAGACGATGCAAACTTCAAACCGAGAATGATCAAAAGTGATAAAGAAGGTCACTACATACTTGTTAGTGGAAAACTTCAAGAGGAAGAGATTACAATCATAAATATATATGCACTGAATATGGGAGCACCCAACTATATAAGACACTTCTTAATAGACATGAAAAACCAAATAAACAATAATACAGTTATAACAGGGGACCTTAACACCCCATTGTCACAGAGAGATAGATCAACCAAACAAAAAATTAGCAAAGAAATAGCAGAACTGAATCAAGCTTGTGAACAAATGGACCTAGTAGATGTATACCGAGTATTCCACCCATCAACATCAGAGTACACATTCTTCTCAGCTTCACATGGGCCATTCTCTAAAATAGATCATATACTGGTCCACAAAGCAAGCTTAAGTAAATACAAAAAAACTGAAATAATTCCATGCATGTTATCTGACCACAGCACAGTAAAATTGGAAATGAATGACAAAAAAACCTACAAGAACTGCATAAACACATGGAAATTAAATACTACCCTCCTAAATAACCAATGGGTCACATAAGAAGTTAAAGAAGAAATTAAACAATATCTACAATTGAATGAAAATGGAAATACAAATTAACAGAACCTGTGGGATACAACGAAAGCAGTCCTCGGAAATTTATAGCACTAAACTCTCATATCAGAAAAACGGAAAGAACACACATAAACAACCTAATGTTGCACCTCAAACTTCTAGAAAAAGAAGAGCAAGTCAAGTCCAAAGCCCAAAGAAGGGACGAAATTATTAGGATTAGAGCAGAAATTAACGCAATTGAAACTAAGAAAACAATACAAAGAATTAATGAATCAAAGAGTTGGTTCTTTGAAAGAGTAAATAAAATTGATAAACCCCTAGCCAACTTTATCAAAAAGAGGAAAGAAAAAACTCAGCTTCATGCAATAAGAAATGAAAAGGGTGAAATCACTACAGACCCGGTGGAAATACAGAAGATCATCAACACCTACTTCAAAAACCTTTACTCACATAGATTCGATAACACAGAAGAAATGGACAGATTCCTAGACATCTATGAATTACCAAAGTTGAATCAAGAAGACGTAAAGCTACTGAAAAACCCAATTTCAGCTAATGAAATTGAAAGCATAATTAAGACCCTACCAACAAAGAAAAGCCCTGACCCTGATGGATTCACTGCTGAATTCTATAAGAAATTCAGGAAAGGCTTAATGCCAACACTCCTCAAGCTCTTCAATGAAATTGAAAGTGAAGCAAGTCTCCCTAACTCATTCCTGGAAACAAGTATTACCCTCATACCAAAACCAGAGAAAGACCCAACCAAAAAAGAAAATTACAGGCCAATCTCCTTAATGAACATAGACACAAAAATCCTCAATAAAATGCTGGCAAATAGAATACAGCAAGTTATCAGAAAGATTATGCACCACGATCAAGTGGGATTCATCCCAGGAGTGCAGGGATGGTTCAACATACGGAAATCAATACATGTAATACACCATATCAACAGGGCCAAGGACAAGAACCGCATGATCATCTAAATAGATACAGAAAAGGCTTTCGACAAAATCCAACACCGATTCATGATAAAAACCCTAGAGAAAACTGGAATAGATGGTCTCTACTTCAACTTGATAAAAGCCATATATCATAAACCAACTGCCAACATCTTACTAAATGGAGAAAACTGAAAACTTTCAACCTAAAATCAGGAACAAGACAAGGATGTCCATTATCACCAGTCCTATTCAATATAGTGCTGGAAATATTAGCCAGAGCAATTAGATAAGAGAAAGAAAACTAAAGGGAATAAGGATAGGAAACGAAGAAGTGAAATTATCATTATTTGCAGAAGATATGATACTCTATATAGAAGACCCCCCAAAATCCTTTAGAATACTTATAGAAGTAATAACTAAATTTAGTAATGTAGCTGGACACAAGGTGAACACTCAAAAATCAATAGCATTCCTGTACACAAACAACAAAGTCACTGAGAGAGAAATAAGGGAAGCCACACCCTTCACTATAACATCCAAAAAACTGAAATACTTAGGAATCAATCTAACAAAGGAAGTAAAAGATCTATACAGTGAAAACTACATTACTCTAAAGAAGGAGATGGAAGAAGATTTCAGAAAATGGAAAGATATTACCTGTTCATGGATAGGAAGAACAAACATCGTGAAAATGGCCAGTCTCCCAAAATTATTTTACACATTCAATGCAATCCCAATCAAAATACCACTTGCCTACCTCACAGAACTAGAGAAAGTATTCCTGAAATTCATCTGGAACCAGAAAAGACCTAGAATA